>SJYO01048061.1:51565399-51602899 GCA_006410555.1 Capra ibex | reverse complement strand
TTCTCCATACAAACAATGTCACGAATCGTTTCACAGACTTAGTACATTACACGTGGTTTTTACACTCGAACGAAAAACTTCAAGGAGAGACGGACGGTAGTGGGGTCCAATTATTGAACGTGGACCTATTGAAAGGTGAAGTAAAATAAAAATTGATATTGATTTGTGTGGATTAATAGTTCAAATCTGTAACCCTTTCGTACGTAAGAAGAGTCTCACAGACGTTGTTTAATATCAAAGTTCCGAGTTGCCATGTAAGGATCCCCCACGACGAGAATTCACCCGGCGAACTCTCACCAAATAAATCTTGTGAGTATTGTTTCGTAGTACTTCTCCTTTAATAGGACACGGAACTTAGACCATTCTCCTTCTTTTGCTAATGAAACCGTCCGTCTTACCTATAAGAAAAAATATATACCGGTAGTGTAAAAAAAAAAGGGTTAAAGTGACTTTTCTTTTGAAATCTCCGTCTAAAAAATTTGAAAGATAAAACTTCCGAGAAGTTGTTCGTCTTTACATGGATATTAACCGAGACACCGAAGGTAAAGGGTAAATTATACTTCGGAGGTGGAAATGACGAAGAGGGACAAACAAGAGGTTAACCTACGAGACCCGCGGTGTAACAAAACATAGTCTACCTATCAACTTACTACCTAACAACAACAACGACGAATCAGTGATTCGGCACAGACTGAAAAAACACTGGGGTACCTGACATCGGGTATCCGAGGAGACAGGTACTCTGAAGGGTCCGTTCTTATGACCTCACCCAACGATAAAGAAGGAGGTCCCCTAGAAGGACTGGGTCCCTGGTGAGAACGAACCATCCACCTAAGAAATGGGAGACTCGGTGGTCCTTTCGGGGAAACGAAATTTTGTACCGAAGAATGAAAAAGAGATCTAAGTAACTGGAACGGACCGGAGTCAATAGAAGTTGAGAAATCATTTGTGGTGAACACAAAATAAAAGGTGCATCTGGTGAGTAAGTTCAGAAATAACTTAAACAATAATATAACGAAGACAAGTTGCGAAACACAAAGGCCGACACTCGATGCACCATGGGATCGAGGGACTGGTGTCTACCTTAATGTGGGGGGGGGGGGGGCGTAACTTTCCGTTTCAGAATTGGTGTCCTGGTGATTCCTTCAGGGTCATTTGTGGTAAATGTAATGGTTACATCCGATTGACACTTCTCCTTCGGAACTACCCACTTCCCACCCGCACCCCCAGTAGTCCGAAATTTGTTCCTTAACTCTTGTAGGTTACACTGGATGCTTTTTACCACCCTTATCAACCTTTGACGTCGGTTGTGTGGACGAGGGGTTCGGAGTCTCGTACCTAGAATTGAGACTTTTTGTCACTTAACCAGATTAAGTAGAAACATAGGAACCAATTCATTTACGGACTTATTTCCTTACCTTCTTACAGTCTCTCTATCTACACTTCGTACCTACGTGGATATCAGAAGATAAGTATACTGGGAGGAAAGAATGACCAAAATTCGACGTACCTTCCCAATCTCTATCCAGTCCTACTTATTACTTCTTTCACCTCTCTCCGGTTTCTTCCACCGTGATCCCGTCCATAGTCGAAAGACCCAAAACTTGATCTGCTTGAGCGGTCCTGGGGTTAGTCGACACAGGACAGGACCCCGAAGGACCGTTCTCAAACTCAATGTATATGGAAACGACGAATAAGCAACACATTGGAACCCTTTTAATGGTTTAGATAAACTTGTGAGGTCGAAGAATTAGAGTTCAAACACTTTTTTATCAGAACTTTGAGTATCTGATATACTCCCAGTTTACATTTTGTGTCTTCACGGAATGTGTTTCGACGACGACGACGACGATTCAGTGAACTCAGCACAGGTTGAGACACACTAGGGGTATCTACCGTCGGGTGGTCCGAGGGGGCAGGGACCCTAAGAGGTCCGTTCTTGTGACCTCACCCAACGGTAAAGGAAGAGGTTACGTACTTTCACTGTTCACTTTCACTTCAACGAGTCGATTTCGAGTCATTTATAACCAACAGGTACACACGATAGAAAAAGTCCTTCTTCAATTATCACTACTAAGGAAAAATTCTGAAGTCCAAATTCCGAGTTTCACGGTCCACATAGAGAGGGTGTATGGTCTTTTTTTTTTATTGTGTTGTTTATTAACTAAATAAGTTGTTTTAAAATTCGTAGAAGATTACGATACGGTCTTGACTTTTGCAACTTATTTTATTAGATCGTCCATCATACCTAAATATCGTTTCCAGCCTTTCCTATTTCTGGAGATACTGAATGAGTAAATCAGTAACAGAGAATACACAATAAAGATGTTTTACACGTGTGGATTCCTATTAAATATTTTCGGGATTAAACAGGTTATGAATAAATCATTTTAGTGTCTTCGATCGTAGAGGTGAATTTTGCAGTTTTACAAACACCGTAAGTGTTGTTTGTAGTGTGTCTTAAAAAAAAAAGAAATTGTCTAGTAGTCAATATTTAACATGTAAATTCTTAATTAAATAATTTAGGTGTCACAATGAGTCGGTTTGTTTATAACTGTCCTACATAGTAGTGTTATACGAGAGTTATTGTCGAAAAAGTAACGATTTCTCAAACAGTCTTTTAGTCTCTAAATACGGTTTTTTGACCGAGAGACACATACAGACGGTTGGAACCGGTCACTAAACGTAGGTCTGTCTTAAAGGTGTGTGGAAACTATATCGTTTCGTCCAATAATGTCCCGGTGTTTGGATAAAAAGGTTACAAGTGTTAGAGAAACATCAATAGTCACATGTATATAAATGGTCTTCAGAAGTTACACAGACATCTAATAACGTACAAGTTAAAAAAGTTCGTTTGACTCTAGTGTCTTTACAAGTTATCGTTCGATACTCTAGGAGGGGTCAAGTCTAGTTAGCGAGTCAACACAGACTGAGAAACGTTGGGGTACCTGGAGTTGTACGGTCCGAAGGGACAGGTAGTGGTTGAGGATCTCGAATGAGTTTGAGTACAGGTAGCTCAGGTACTACGGTAGGTTTGTAGAGTAGGAGACATCAGGGAAAGAGGAGAGCGGAAGCTAGAAAGAGTCGTAGTCCCAGAAAAGGTTACTCAGTCAAGAAGTGTAATCCACCGGTTTCATAACCTCAAAGTCGAAGTTGTAGTCAGGAAGGTTACTTATAAGTCCTGACTAAAGGAAATCCTACCTGACCAACCTAGAGGAACGTCAGGTCCCTGAGAGTTCTCAGAAGAGGTTGTGATGTCAATTTTTCGTAGTTAAGGACAAGTTTTCGTAGTTGGTCTCTGGGAAGGGTCTATATAGGAAAAAGAAAAACCTTTTTAAAAAGTCATATTAAGATCCTTTCTAGTTTCAAGTACTCGTTTTTATACGGATCTTCAGTTAGAATAAAATTGAAACTGGTCTAATTGAATTTAGAACCGAGGGGATTGTCATTTCTTTACTTACACCAGTTTCTCTCATTCCTAATTGACTCTATTTACATACATATAAAAGATGGACACGAGTCAGGTAATTTTTTCTAAGACTATGTATAGGAGTGAAAGTACATAATGAAGTCATCTATAACGACCTAAACTTTACAAAGACCCTCTCGGGTTCTTTTTCCTTACTTAGAATTAGTGTAGAGTAGATAGTCAAGTCAAGTCAAGTCAGTGAGTCAGCACAGGCTGAGAAACCTTGGGTACTTAGTGTCGTGCGGACTGGGGGAACAGGTAGTGGTTGAGGGTCTCAAGTGAGTTTAAGTATAGGTCGTTCAGCCACTACGGTAGGTCGGTAGAGTAGGAGACAGCAGGCGAAGAGGAGGACGGGGGTTAGGGAGGGCCGTAGTGTCAGAAAAGGTTACTCAGTTGAGAAGCGTACTCCACCGGTTTCATAACCTAAAGTCGGAGTTGTAGTCCGGAAGGTTACTTGTGGGTCCTGACTAGAGGAAATCCTACCTGACCAACCTAGAGGAACGTCAGGTTCCCTGAGAGTTCTCAGAAGAGGTTGTGGTGTCGAGTTTTCGTAGTTAAGAAGTCGCGAGTCGAAAGAAGTGTCAGGTTGATAGTGTAGGTATGTACTGATGACCTTTTTGGTATCGGAACTGATCTACCTGGAAACAACCGTTTCATTACAGAGACGAAAACTTATACGATAGATCCAACCAGTATCGAGAGGAAGGTTCCTCATTCGTAGAAAATTAAAGTACCGACGTTAGTGGTAGACGTCACTAAACCCTCGGGGTTTTTTATTTCAGACTGTGACAAAGATGACAAAGGGGTAGATAAAGGGTACTTCACTACCCTGGTCTACGGTACTAGAAGCAAAAGACTTACAACTCGAAATTCGGTTGAAAAAGTGAAAGGTGAAAGTGAAAGTAGTTCTTCGAAAAATCAAGGAGAAGTGAAAGACGGTATTCCCACCACAGTAGACGAATAGACTCCAATAACTATAAAGAGGGCCGTTAGAACTAAAGTCGAACACGAAGAAGGTCAGGTCGCAAAAATACTACATGAGATGTACGTCCAATTTATTCGTCCCACTGTTATATGTCGGAACTACATGAGGAAAAGGATAAACCTTGGTCAGACAACAAGGTGCAGGTCAAGATTGACAACGAAGGACTGGACGTATATCCAAAGAGTTCTTCGTCCAGTCCACCAGACTATAAGGGTAGAGAAAGTCTTAAAAGGTGTCAAATAATACCAGGTGTGTCAGTTTCCGAAACCGTATCAGTTATTTCGTCTTTACCGACATAACGACCTTGAGAGAACAAAAAACTACTAGGTCGTCTACAACTTTCAAACTAGAGACCAAGGAGACGGAAAAGACTTTGGTCGAGTTGTAGTCCTTCAAGTGTCAAGTACATAACGACTTCGGACCGAACCTCTTAAAACTCGTAATGAAATGGTCGTACACTCTACTCACGTTAACACGTCATCAAACTCGTAAGAAACCGTAACGGAAAGAAACCCTAACCTTACTTTTGACGGGAAAAGGTCAGGACACCGGTGACGACTCNTGGTCGAGTTGTAGTCCTTCAAGTGCCAAGTACATAACGACTTCGGACCGAACCTCTTAAAACTCGTAATGAAATGGTCGTACACTCTACTCACGTTAACACGTCATCAAACTCGTAAGAAACCGTAACGGAAAGAAACCCTAACCTTACTTTTGACGGGAAAAGGTCAGGACACCGGTGACGACTCAAAAGGTTTAAACGACCGTATAACTCACGTCGTGAAAGTGTCGTAGTAGAAAGTCCTAAACTTTATCGAGTTGACCTTAAGGTAATGGAGGTGGTCGAAACAAACATCACTACGAAAGATTCCGGGTGAAGTGTAAGGTCCTACAGACCGAGATCCACTCACAAGTGTGGTAGCACTAATAGAACTTATAGAAAAAACATGTCAAGAAGGTACATAAGAACGGTGGAGAAGAATTATAGAAGATGAAGACAATCCAGGTATGGTAAAGAAAGGAAATAGCTCGGGTAGAAACGTACTTTACAAGGGAACCATAGTGAGTACAAGAACTTCTCTAGAGATCAGAAAGGGTAAGACAACAAAAGGAGATAAAGAAATGTAACTAGTGATTCCTTCCGAAAGAATAGAGAGGAACGATAAGTGACCTTGAGACGTAAGTCTACGAATATAGAAAGGAAAAGAGGAACAGAAAAACGAAGAGAAGAAAAGTGTCGGTAAAACGAAAAACAAAAAGAAGCCCTACCAGAACCAGGGACAGAGGACATCTTACAGTGTTTGGAGACAGGTATCAAGTAGTCCGTGAGATAGTCTAGATCAGGGAATTCAGATAAAGAGTGAAGGTGACATATTAGTATTCCCTAACCTAAATCCAGTATGGACTTACCAGATCGTCAAAAGGGATGAAAGAAGTTAAATTCAGACTTAAACCATTATTCCTCAAGTACTAGACTCGGTGTCAGTCGAGGACCAGAACAAAAACAACTGACATATCTCGAAGAGGTAGAAACCGACGTTTCTTATATTAGTTAGACTAAAGCCACAACCCACTACAGGTACACATCAGAAGAGAACACAACAACCTTCTCCGACAAACGATACTGCTCACACAAGAGAACCGTTTTGAGATAATGAAACGGGACGAAGTAAGACATAAGGTTCCGGTTTAAACGGACAATGAGGTCCACAAAGAACTGGAGGAACGTAAGGTCAGGGGATATTACTTTTCCTGTAGAAAAAACCCACAATCAAGAATTTCCAGAACATCCAGAAGTATCTTGGCAAGTTGAAGTCGAAGAAGTCACAAGGACCAACCCCGTATCTGAACCCAAAGACACTATAACTTACCGAACGGAACCTTTGATTGTTCTAGTAAGTAAGACAGCAAAAACTCTAACGTGGGTTCATGACGTAAAACCAGAGAAAACAACTGGTACTACCGATGAGGTAAAGAAGATTCCCTAAGAACGGGTCTCATCATCTATATTACCAGTAGACTCAATTTAAGTGGGTGAGGTCAGGTAAAATCAAGCGGCTAAGGATCTTACAGCTGTAAGTGAGAACGGTAGAGCAAACTGGTGAAGGTTAAACGGAACTAAGTACATGGACTGTAAGGTCCAAGGATACGTTATAACGAGCAATGTCGTAGCCTGGAACGAAGATAGTGGTCAGTGTAGGTGTAGACCCAAAATAAAAACGAAACCGAGATAGGGACGTAAGAAAGACCTCAATAAAAGGTGACTAGAGGTCATCGTATAACCCGTGGATTACTGGACCCCTCAAGGAAAAAGGCATAGGATAGCAAAACGGAAAAGTAAGACAAGTACCCCAAGAGTGCCGTTCTTATGATTTCACCAAACGGTATGGGAAGAGGTCACCTGGTGTAAGACAGTCTGGAGAGGTGGTACTGGGTGGACAGAACCAATCGGGGTGTCCCTACCGAATCAAAGTAACTCAATCTGTTCCGACACCAGGATCACACTAATCTAACTGATCAAAAGACACTAATACCAAAGTCACACAGACGGGAGACTACGGGAGAACGTTGTGGATGGAAGAATGAACTCAAAAGGAATGAACCTGTACACCATAGAGAAGTACCGACGAGGTCGTTTCGCGTCGACGAAGAGGAATGGAACCTACTCCCCATAGAGGAGTGGCGACGGGACTGTCGATTTTATGGATTGAGATGAACCCTCCTCACTCCTTTCCGAAGTGTAGAAAGTTTGAACTACTTGCTCAGGGTTCAAACTCCGTCTATTTACCTCTTTCGTTTCCGCGTAGTTTCTATGACTTATAATAACCATCAAGTCACATCTACGTCACACTTAACCTCTTTCTGTGACATTCTCTGTCGTCGTCATTGTCTACTGAGACTTGTTTCTGGTCAAGTACTTCCCGACGTATACAGTGCTTCTCGTATCTAAAAACAAGTCACACTAAAACTGATCACCTTGATGTACTAGTGCAAAGGTACAGTGTATAGACTACTATTGATACACCTTTTTCCTTTACCTCCGAGTTATGAAGACATTCTCCTATATACTCTACTACTCCCGAAAACTACCACCTCTACCAATACTCGACATAAGACATTTGTCTTCGTTAGACTAACAGTCAAAACACTAACCAAACGATTCAGTTCTCTTTCAGTTCTTAGATTACTCAAAGTTTATGAACCAAATCCATTAATCCTATACCGATTATCTGACCTGTCTAGCTCAATTACAAATTAATTACCAAATTAATCACACCAAATTTATCACTAAATAGATAGAGACCGTGATGACCTCACATTAAGGTCTTAATATAACCTCCCCGAATATGTATTGTCAGACCAACCTCCTCGTCTAATGATCCTTAAATAGAACATCGACATAGTAGTTCTGTGTATCCAATTTTTTTGTATTAACAGACATGGTGGAAGATCTTATCATGGTCTGAGTTTCAATAGAAAGTGACCGAAAATGAATTACAGGATGTTAGAATGGTATAAATGTAGCATAAAATTACAATCACTAAGTCAACGTAGAGAAAAACTGGAGTACCTGACATCGGACGGTCCGAGAAGACAGGTACCCTTCGTAACAACACTTCTTACTCTGTGCAGTTTCATAGATAGTTTTACAAAACTACAAGTTATATAACTTTTACCCATAAGTACAAGTATAAGTTATATATACATGTACAGAAAGTCTATTCAATGTACACATTAAATACACACATATATATAGGTGATTAAGATATTTATGTAATTTTTATATGTACATATACACACACGCGGTTCAGTGAAGTCAACACAGACTGAGAAACACAGGAGTACTTAACGTCGGGAGGTCCGAAGAGACAGGTACCCTAAAAGGTTCGTTCTTATGACCTCACCCAACGACACGGGAAGAGGTTCCCTAGAAGGGTTAGGTCCCTAACTTGGGTACAGAGAGTACAGAGGACGTGATCGTCCGTCCAAGAAATGATGACCGCGGTAGACCTTTTGGGTTCCCTCACAATCGACGAGTCAACACAACGAGTCTGAGAAACACTGGAGTGCCTAACATCAGACGTCCGAGGATTCATATGTGTGTGCTAAATGGATGTATTATACGTCAAAATATTTATCGGAACCCTTGTGGTTATATATCAGTCAATAGAATGTTCACGAGGTAAAGTCATATATTTACGAAGGTTCAATATTTATAAAGATCCAGAAACTCATCTCTGTACCATCTATAGGAATCATAGAATTAAACCCATGATCCCCGAATTTAACCTGACTTAAAAGAAAGGTAACCGAAAAGAAAGTTTATTGACAATGATTTTCTGAAAAAAATTTTAGGTTTCCCCCCTTTTTTTTGACCTGAACCTTGTGAAATTTTCCTCCGAATTAAGGGTCACTCAGAGTTCTCTGACAATGTCGTAGAAACGTGAATCGATGACCTCTTCCCCCGTCATCCTTACGTTCTAGGATCTTGTACAAGAAGAGTGAGACTGGGGAGCCTGAAGTAAAATAAGTAGATGTTTTAATTTCACAAAGGGTCCACCGAGTCACCATTTCTTAGACGGACGGTCACGTCCTCTGTGTACTCTACACCCAAGGTAGAGACTCAGTCCTTCTAGGGGACCTCCTTTACCGTTGGGTGCGGTCATAAGAATGGACTCTTTAGGGTACCTCTCCTCGGATCGCGGATGTGAGGTACCTCGACGGTTAACAGCCCTGTCCTGACTTGCTAATTCGTGTGTGTGTGTTTCACTTTTCAATATTTAAGAGTTCGATTCGACTTTTCGTCTTTAGTAATCCTAACGAAAATATATGTCTTTACGAACATGTAGTAAGGTGTAAATTTCTCATTCTTGAAATCCCCATCAAAGATCTTCAGACATCAGTATTAAAAGATCCAGTGAAACTATTAGTGTGTCCAAGTCCTGGATGGTCGGATTTGTGAATGATATCTGTGAATTGATGTGAAAGTTAAAATAGACTTTTACCTGACCACAAACCTTCATCTGTAAGTAAAGATTCTGGATATCGGTAATTAGTAGAAACAGGGGTAGGGAAAAAACCCGATGTTAACAATATATGACGGAGTTGTCTACACAATTAATTCGTGAAATTATTATTTTATTCTCATCTGTTATACCAAATACCACATTCTTTTACATAAAAGTGTTCTATACTTAGTACATGGTTATTTCGTGAATTTTGATTTATGTGGTGTAACTTTGTAAGACGTGTTTCTTCAATGTCTAGTATAAATTATTGTACAGATCAAGATATGTTCTTTTATAAAAGTTCTGGAATGACGTTATTTTAAAAAGTTGGTTTCTTGTTTTTATAATTTATTAAATACTCTGTCGTATTTTGGATAGACACACTGTTTAGTCCTTCTTAAAACACGATCTTTGTCTTACTCCCTTTTAGATTTATTCTGTTTTTTAAGTCTTTTATCCGTAAGTATTTAAAGAGTAATTACCTCCAAATTACAACAATTTCTGGTCCTCAGAAATCCGTAGTCTTTTATTTTTAAACGAATATTTTTATTTTTTAAGGTGTTTGTAATCATTGTATGTAAAGGTCGAGTCGTGTTTACAGAAACGGGAAATGTTAAGTCTTCTGACGATCAGTAACAGTTTATAGACTTGGTACAGAAAGAATCAGAATTGGTTATAGTGGAAAGCCTATGACTAAGGCGACGTATTAAAAAAAAGGGGTTACTTGGATGCCGGATACGTGTAAAGTTATTTTTGACCGAAATCTTTATGAAATAAGTACTTATTAAGTTGTGGACATAGAACTTCGAATGTAAAAGGTCCGTAGGTTTCACGTTTTGTCCATGGTTGGTTGGTCCGGACGGAGGTCTCTGGAGTCGTAAATCTTATGTCGTCCAGTTCACGACCAAGAGTTAGTGATACTCGGACGTAGAAAGTTCTATACGTCTATGACTACGGGAGTGATTCCCGTTTGCATTAGAAGGGAGTACATATAGAAAGAAATTTGATTCCTCTTAAGACCTTTGGTATACAACTGTTACGGGTACAATACGAAAGAGACTAGTAGGAGTCGAGGAACATTGTTACAGTTCACAAAACAAAAGGGAAGTCAAGAAAGGTATCGGAGACACCAAAACAAATGGGTCAAACCGGAAAAGACACTGTGAGAACAATGTCCAAAGACGAACGGAAGGGAAAACTAAGAAAAGAAGAACGATCTTCGGATCAGTAGACCCGAAGGGGTAAAAGGAAAGGATCGAAGAATAAGTGGGGTGTTGATATTAGAATTGTCAAGGAATTTACAACCCAGAAGTAATACGTATTAATTGGTCTTAAATTTAATCGTAAAGATGCTCTAGACAACACTTGAAAGTCTACAAGAAGAAATGTGAAAGAGGGACTTCCGATAAATCTTAATAGGAGTTTTTCTACTACCAAAGAACTCCTAAGGATAAAATTTCCAACAAAATTTTCTCTAGTGATTTCCTTACGTATCAAGTCGTTGACTACGAAGATGAAATAAGAATTAAGAGTAGTAATGTTCATGACCTCAGACGTTCTAGTAGCGATTTTGAGGAGCCATACCCTATGGATGGTTAAAATGGGTATTCCCGATCTACCTTTTATGTTAAAACCCGAGAGACTACAGTAATGTTAAATAATTCTTGAGTTCTTCAGACTTTGAAATTTTGTTTGATTTACTATTCAAAAGTAACTATACTAAGAAATAGTATTTACTATATATTCCTCCTTACGTTGATACAAACATAGACACTCAGTCTACGATAGTTGGGTTGGAAGTACACACCTAGGTATTAGAAAAAATGTAAAAATTAAGTCCCTGTTCCTCCTTTTAAGTCATTTAAAATTAAAAGGTCTACAAGAGTCTTTCTTACTGGTCTTCGTAGGAGGCCAACATTCTGTGTCTACCAACTAGGTAATTGGGGACTACTTGATGGACACACACGTCGCTCCGTCGTTACTTTCTGACTAGGAGACACCAGTACCCCGGGATCCGGACCTACGCAAGAGAGGAGTACACTTCACACTTGTTCGTACCTGTCTGTCAGTGGAAAGTAATACAGTAGTTAATGACCATAAAAGTATCCTAAAGTTTACGGACTAAGGTTAAAATGTCATTATTGTTATGGTGATAAATGAGACCTCCCCCAAAATACAAGGTTCGTCGCCTATAGTTGTTACAGGTTGTGCTAGAGATCCTTAATAAGCGTCAAGACTTGGCACGAAATCTTTTTGTAAAGGATGTGTTTGTCTGTCTTGTTTTGCAATCCGTAAATTTTTTACTGTACGAGAGTAATTGTTAAGTTGTTAATTACATGTCTTCTTTGTTTCCTCACAGTTCATCCACGTTTCGAGTTTTTATAATCTTGGGTTCAGATCCGAGGAATCCAGAACGAGAATGCGAAGAGTGTAGGAGTTTGGGCTTCAACTCCGAAGAATACAGAACAAGAATGACGAGAGTGTAGGAGTGTTGGGTTGTTTGCAGACTTTTAAACTTTATTCTTGTGATAGGTGTTTTTATTTTTTTCTTTCCTGTGATGGGTTTCTTTATGGTGGTTTGTGTTAGTAGTTATAAACGAAATTATATATTATTTTATGAACCCTCGTCCTTTTTATTCACATTTAATGATGTTCACTGTTTTCAAATCGTTAGGACTGGATAAAACCCAGACCGAACGGATGACTCTAAAAGAAGTGTGAAATACTACGGGTGTTAAGTTGAAATTTCCCCTTAGGTTGTCCGTTGTACAGTCTCATTCTTCCTTAAGTTTAATTATATTTGATGACATGTAAATATCTCATTGTTTTGTGTTTTAGAAATTTGGGTTCAAATTTTCATAGATATGTTGTTAATATACCGATTTAAATGTAAAGTTAGGGTCCCGAATACTCCTGTTATATTAAAACATCTTCATGAATTTTTTTATTGTCAAATTTTTATTGATGAAGAGTTCTGACGTAAATATAATTTAGTATGAATTAAATTTTTATAAAATTGGCTTGATATTCGATTCCTTCCATGTAGAGTTTTTTTATGTATTGACAGTCAATTTTTCAAATTCTGATGAAAATGGGAAGGACGAACAATCCCATAGTTATACATCACGATGTATTACAATTGTGGAACTTTAAGCGTCACGTCCGATTCAGGGTACTTTAATTTTACTGACATGAAGAAGTTTTATTATTCAGTCATGAATAACTTACAAATAATACTTATTGTGTTTGAAGATTCGTGAATGTACATATTGGAGTGTTGATAAATTACTCTATCAATAATGTCTTGTGATAAGGGTAATCGCGTGTTAGAATGGAATTTTAAAAAACAATGTACATAATCAATTTTTTGAAATTACGAGTAATCAGTCTAAAAGGGAAAGAACATCGGTTTTCGTATATTGACTATGTGTCTTACATTGTTTAATAAATGTGCGAATCCATTTCTGACGGTGTGTTAGGGACTTTTAGTCGGTAATAGAACCATTTTAGGATAGTTCAGATTAATCTTACTTAATGTATAAGTAATAGTTAACTACATCTGTCGGAGTGGCGCGACGGTACCTGACGTCTATGAGTGGTCGTCAGACACGTCCTAAATAAGGATAAGGTAGATCTTTTATTCAACATTTTACTGGATTCAATAAAGACTTCGATTTTCCGAAATTGTCATTCTTCTTCTTTACACAGTTTTATTACAACGACACCTATGTCCGCATTCGGCTTGTCAATACGGTTCTTGTACTTCCAATAGACAACTTTAGAGTGATAATACGGAAATGTGTATAGTGACCTGATCTGTTACAGACAGTCACTTTGCTGGGGTCATTCAAGTTGTCTCCTATCAAAAAGTATGACAAAACGGTTTAGGTCACTTTTTATTTCGGTTTTATGGAATTCATACGGTAAGTAGTAAATTGTAACGAGATTCCGTAGTTTAGAATTCCGACTTCTCGGTCTCACTATATTCAAGGTGGCTGTGAACTATTTCCAAATGTTTCGTGAGAGGGTCCTCGATAAGTAAATACTTAGATTTAGAAAGGTCTTTTCCTTCCTATCGAAAGAAGGTTTATGTCTGTGTAAAGTTACACCGTCGTACGTGTTAAAAAGTCTTACTCTTTAAGGTAGTAATAGATTTGGTTTAGTATGATGAATGACGAGTAATTTCGGTGGAAGAGAATCAGAAAGAATTGATATGTACTTGATGAGTGGTCATGGACCCTGGTACTGAAACATAAGAATTATCAATTCGAAAAGGACGGTAGAAACAAGGAGTAGAATAAAGTCATAAAAGAGAAACCCGACCAAAGTAATTAATAAACATCATAGGTTTCTATCAGTCTTAAATTAAATACAATAGATTGACCTATTTTAGGAGTAATAACGTTCGGACATTCTTGACAAAAGATAGTCCTTTCGTTGTCGTTCCCTGTCGTTTCCATGTAAGGACGAATCGAAGGATATAAGATTTTGGTAAATACTATGTCATCTTTTGTGAAACAATTTACTGTTCAATAAAAGTCGTTATTAAACCGTATTCCTGTATACTATAATATTACACGACACGAATCAGCGAACCAGTACAGACTAAGCCGTTGGGGTACCTGATACCGGACGGTCCGAGGAGACATGTACCCTAAAGGGTCCGTCCTTATGACCTTACCCAAGTGTGGGTAGAGGTCCCTTAGAAGGACTGGCTCTCTAGCTTGGGTCCAGGGGACGTGACGTCCGCCTAAGAAATCGTAGACTCGGTGGTCCCTTCGGGTATTTGATGACATGATGCATTGTTTTCGTGTCTTTTTTGCCTTCTGTGTTAATACTTGTTATTGAAGCTGAATCACAAATGTTAATACATATAGTAAATACAACTATATTCCAAATCCCAAAAACATAAAATTCAGTTAAAATTGATTAAACCAAAGAAAATTTGTCGATTATCGAGACAATTATTTGTCCAAATTCTGTTTAAGAATGGTAACCATTATTAACGTGAACAACGACGTCCTTGAAATTTGATTTTTCCTTCTTTTCTTTTTTATGTATATTCGTATATTTTACGATTCGTATTTTCTATCAATCGTTACTATCCCATGTATATTAGTTAAGATATTAAAATTTACATTAAATAGGAAATCCTATTCATTGTAGTAGTTTCTTTCATAATGTTAGACGAAATAGAAATTTCTTATTACACGACACGTTTCAGCGAAGTAAACACACGTTGAGAAACGTCGAGGTGCCTGACATGGTGGACCCGAGGAGACAGACACGCCAAAGGGTCCGATCTTGGGACCTAACCCAACGGTAAAGGAAGAGGTCCCCTTAGAAGGGCTGGGTCCCTAATTTGGACAGAGGACGTAACCGTCCGTCCAAGAAATGGTGATCCCGGTGGACAAAAGATTTTTAACGTAAAGTAAAATAAATCCTGTGGCCTCTGACATTTTACGTAGAACAAAATATGTGGTATTTTTTCCTTTTTGTGACAGTTACTTAGATATTGGGTCACAAACTAGAAAGTCTGAATATGTACTAAATGAAACCAGTATATATTGCGAGTCCGTGTTCACTTTTATTTTCGATTCATTGACGAATCTTATCAGGATTTTAAAGAACCATCTTGATCAGTCAAGTTTGTTTACGGGAGAACACAAATTATACCCTAACGTTATCAGGTTAATTACGGTGGTTCTTTATGGAGATTCATGTTCATCCCCACGTCCACTACAATCAACCTGTTAATGCACTGACAGTGTACCAGTTGGTACTGTCTGTCGGAGGTGAGTAGAAATAAGTCTCTACATTCATGGAATACTCAGTTACTTTACACCATACCTCGAATAACCATCGAATTTCCATCTTAATAAGAGAATTACGAGAGTAAACAGTTTCACACAAGTATCGAGTAAGTAAAAAGGTTATTAAATTATTCATGAAGATACGATGTCTAATCAAAATATTTATAATATCAAAATACTAACTCATTCAAACCTTTTGTGATTCAATACGTCTACTGTGGTGGGAATACCGTCTTTCACTTCTTCTAGATTTCTCGGAGAACTACTTTCACTTTCTCGTCTCACTTTTTCAACCGAATTTCGAGTTGTAAGTCTTTTGTTTCTAGTACCATAGACCAGGGTAGTGAAGTACCCTTTATCTACCCCTTTGTCCAGTTTGTCACCGACTGAAATAAAAAGGCCCGAGGTTTTAGTGACGTCTACCACTGACGTCGGTACTTTAATTTTCTGCGAATGAGGAACCTTCCTTTCAATACTGGTTTGATCTGTCGTTTCCTCTAGTCAGGACCCACAAGTGACCTTCCTGACTACAACTTCGACATTGAGGTTGTGAAACCGGTGGACTACCCTTCTCGACTGAGTGACCTTTTCTGGGACTACGACCCTTTCTATCTCCCGTTCTCCTCTTCCCCTACTGTCTCCTACTCTACCGACCTACCTTAGTGACTGAGTTACCTGTACCCAAACCCACCTGAGGCCCTCAACCACTACCTGTCCCTCCGGACCGTACGACACCAAGTATCCCAGCGTTTCTCAGCCTGTCCTGACTCGTTGACTTGACTTGACTTCAATTTGACCCTTAGAAACGTTTTAGGAAATCATACGACGATTATATCAAATAAACTGAGGTCCTTTTATGTTTTTTATCAGTTATTGCGGGGTATGAAAACCTGGTGACTAGGGTTAGAGTCAAAAATTACCAATAAAATAAAAAAAACACCAAGATCACCAGACCCTTTTGTAAGAAAGACCCTTTATGACGAGAGTCATAAATGTTATTAGTGTGTGGTATCAGCTCTTTTTTGATTCTCGAGTAAATTTAAATACTTAAATTGTTAGTTCAAAATTTTATTCTTGAATTGATGTGTACTCTTGTTAATGAACAATGTCCGGATACATGGATTTTTTTTTTGTTAAAATAACAGGTATACCGTGTAAGAATTAACATTTATAGGAAATACAAAATTTTTAAAATTTATTTGAATTTCATTGAAGTTTTATATGAAATTATTTAAAATTTGATCAAAAATATCTCCAACATTATGAAAAATTTATTTTGTGGATTTAATATCCGTTAGAGTCTAAAGATTTTGAACTTATACTGTTTCAAAGATCAACAATAAGAATCAATACAGGTGAAATTCAATGTATAAAAGAAACCACCATTGGATAATGTACTGTTATTTTTAGTTTTCGTTGATGTCTGTGTTAAAAAGGGAAAAGGTTGGACATCATTGTTACGACAAATTGACTTTAAACCCCTTCGAAATGATGACTACATGTATGTCTTTGATGGTGAAGAAAGATGTCATGACTGTTCAAAAAAAGGATCTATGCTTCAAGGAGTCAAAAGTAAATAAAGATGAAGTCTAGGATGACACAAAATGTTAAATCCTACGATTCTTCAAGGAGAGTCCGAAACTGTTGAGTAATAAATTAAAGATCAGGATACAACCCCCTAAAATAAAAAATAATTCTCTTAATATAATCCCAAGATATAGGTGCCTGTTGAGTTCAGTTGAGAATGAGAATGACTTTCTAAGGTGTAATTTATATTTACGATGAATGATATAAAAATGAGTTTTAGTACATTAACCCGTCCTTCCTATTCTAAAGGTAAAATGTCTAATTCTTTAAAGTCCTTCTCTCTTTGACAGTACAGTTTGTTTATTAATTACTGTGTCAATTTTCTCCTTGGGATTCAGAGGGTTCGGTATTCGAAGAGAAGATTAACAGTTCATGTTTGTCAATGAAATATCTACGGAGACTACTTTTAGAAACCTTTTTAAAATAAAGAATTTTTGTCTTTGAGTTAGTATAAAAGTTTTTGTTATCTAAAATGATTGTGACGTGTACGAATATCTCTTTTCAACTTTTTACATTATATATTATTTTGATATGAAGGTCTTAGTTTCAATCATTTTTATGTTCGTATGTCACACTTCAAAAATTTTTTCAACTGTATAGTGATAGAAAAGTTAAAGTTATTCCTAAGAGGAATATTAAGTTCCATGTAATTTATTTACACAGTTAAACACATTGGGTGAGAACATAGACACCCAGAGTTGAGAGTGAGAAGAAAATGGAAATTCACTCCAAATTGAAAACTGTGGTATTTGGATCGTACATCTAAAAACTCTGTATAAAACTCTGTGTTTAACATAAGAGATGTCCGACAAGGTTAAAGATATGAATGAAGAAGACGACGTTTGAAATTCTGACGACACTTTCCACATGAAAGTCCTTGTGACTCAGACGTTCTTAATTTTTTCTTATAAAACTTTCCGACTAAAAAATTCAGGAAACAATGAATAAAGTCGATAACATCGTCTGGAACCGTTTCGACAGAAAACTCAGACTCCAACCGATAAGACTAACATGTGATACACGTAATTGAGATTTTTTCTTTCGTTATTAATCGGAATATCGACTGTACCACGGGAGTCCAGGTGAACTTTTACGTATTGGATATGTCCACACCTAAACATGTACAAATTATGAAACTATCTTTATCCAGATCGTACATCCAACGAAGAACAAAGGTTTTTACCTAAAGTTTTTCACCTTAGAGAGGAGTTAGAATTCATGTGAAACGGTGGATGTCAAATAGGATACGTCCTTGCACTAGCAAAAGTAATCTTCTCGTCCAATGGACCCCTCGTAGTAGAAAAGTACTTGAAAAGACACGTGAAAGTTAGTGGTTCAGTTTTTATTATCAGGTTTAACCATTTTTACTCATACAAATGATACCGTTTTACGTTTCGCTAAAGGGTGGAAATGTTGTATACTTTTTCCGAGTGTGTTGTGTTAGACTTTATTGTAAAACTTCTCACTACACACCAAAACTGAACTTAACACCGTTCATATAAGTTCTAGTGAGTATTTGTTAGTTGACAAGTTGAATTGGTATTTTTTCTTAACTGTAATATGGAATTCTTTAGTCTCTTTGTCCAATTTTTTATTCGATACATTCTAAATTGCATTTTGTTTAATGTCACTCATTTCTGTCTTTGTGTCTTAGAGAAAGTTTCGTCTCTTTCAATTGTAAAGAGAACCTTTGAAGAGATAAACAGTGGTGACATGACAAGAGATTACTAAATTATGGTTGATGATGTACATTGTAAGAGTCCATATATATGGTGGTAGAGTGAGTCAGATGTCTGACTTACGACTCATGTTTTTAGTACTGTAGACTACGACGTGTAATGTTACTAAAAGTTATTCATTTCACACTTACCTAAAGAACCGACGGTATAAGGTGAGGGGGTTTTGTGTCGACTTCTCACTTTTGTCTTGTACAAAAAAGTGAAAAGGAAAAAATATACCTTATTTTTCTCTGTTTATTTTAATATTTCTTATCGGTAAATAAATTTTTTATGAATTATTTGACCGTTACATTTTTAAATATTTCGGTCCTTATCATGAACCGTTCATAAGGATATCAAATGAATGTCAAGTCTTGGACTCTTAGCGACAGGATTTTGAGAACGGACATCTCTTGAAGATTTTGAAACCCCAAAGTTAAGTGAAAACGTGATCTCTGTCCTTTACAGGAACATGGTATATTAATTTACAGTACGACTATGAGTAATTGTTTTCAAAGAGAGGTGTCTAATTTAACCACGCTGACAGGTTTTTTTTAGGTTATTTTGTATTTTCGTATAATATCACTTACAAGACTGTCTTTTAACGTGTCCCTGACCCTCAATGAAAGTGAGGTCTCTGAAATAGATCTAGACTGTGGGAACTCAAACGGTCAGTGTAGTGAATGAGAATGTAATGTGACCATAAAACTTTTCTACGGTTGGTAGGACATGACTCCACTGGAAAATTTCATTTGATGACCGTAAAAAAAAATTATTTTTTTAGAGTGTATTTGTCTTCATACCGTATTGAACTGGTCACAATATTTCTTACTTCGAACATATCCTGTGAATCTCTTCCCACTGTACTTGAAAGATATGGTAGTGTCTTTGACAGTACCTCCACTTTAAAATTAGTAATTTCCTACAATCGTCCATCACCATGAGTGTTTTGATGTAAGGTTCGTGTCTTCTGTTACACACGGTCTCGTCCGTCTAAAGTTTTCTAAACGACAGTTATACGTTGATCCTACCGACTTTGAAATTTACTACCACCATCACTCCCCCGACCCCTCCACTCCGTCCCTCAATTCTGACCTTTCTGACCTTAATCTGACGTTCTCAGTCTCACTTTCCGTGAGTCAGGACAGGTGAGAAACACTACGATACCCGACATCGGGCGGTCCGAGGGGACAGGGACCTTAAGAGGTCCGCTCTTATGACCTCATTCATCGGCAAGGGAAGAGGTCCCCTAGAAGGGTTGACTCCCTACCTTGGGTCCAGAGGGCGTGACGGCCGTCTAAGAAATGGTAGACTCGACTTTCTCAGATACCACAAAGATTACGTAGGACATGTACTGTCTCTTACAAACTAAGGTTGTAAAGATATTGGTTCATCGTTGTAGTTGTTCCTTAGTTAATTGTTCGTTTTGATTGGTATTTTTGACCCTGTAAGGGGGTCTTATTTAGGTGTTGACGTTGTAGGAAAGATCTTACGTTGGCAATCGTTGAGTTTTTCTGCGAAGAGATAATGTCATGTATAAATGGACGGACTGTTCACTTTTCACCGGAATTTTTCAATTTCGTACAAAAGGGTGTTTAGAGTCTCGACGAAAATGAATGTATGAGAATTTTCTACTACGACACTTTGTACGGTGTGTTATACACACTATATGACGACGCGAGTTATACGGTCGTTTAAACCTTTTGAGTCGTCACCAGTGTCCTGACCTTTTACACAAAAGTAAAGTTAGGGTTTTTTTCCGTTACGGTTTCTTACAAGTTTGATGGTGTGTTGACATGAATAGAGTGTGCGATCGTTTCATTTCGAGTTTTAAGAGGTTCTGTCCCAAGTTGTCATACACTTGGCACTTAAAGGTCTACAAGTTCGACCTAAGTCTTTTCCGTCTCCTTGGTCTCTAGTTTGACGGTTGTAGACGACTTAGTGCTTTTTTCGTTCTCTCAAGGTCTTTTTGTAGATGAAGACGAGATGACCGATACGGTTTCGGAAACTGACACACCTAGGGTTGTTTGACACCCTTTAAGAAGTTCTCTACCCTGATGGTCTGGTGGACTGGACAGACTTTCACTTTCTCCTCCCCCCTTTTTTAACCGAATTTTGAGTTGTAAGTCTTTTGGTTCTAGTACCGTAGACCAGGGTAGTGAAGTACCCTTTATCTACCCCTTTGTCACCTTTACCACTGTCTGAAAATAAAACCCCCCGAAGTTTTAGTGACGTCTACCACTGACGTCGGTACTTTAATTTTCTACGAACAAGGAAGCTTCTTTTCAATACTTGTTGGATCGGTCGTATAATTTTTTGTCTCTGTATTTCATCGGTTGTTTCCAGACAGATCAGTTTCGATAGCAAAAAGGTCATCAGTACATACCTACACTCTCACCTGATATTTCTTTCGACTCGCGACTTCTTAACTACGAAAATTTGACACCACAACCTCTTCTGAGAACTCTCAGGGAACCTGACGTTCCTCTAGGTTGGTCAGGTAGGATTTCCTTTAGTTAAGACCTATAAGTAACCTTCCTGACTACAATTTCGACTTTGAGGTTATGAGACCGGTGGACTACACTTCTTGACTGAGTGACCTTTTCTAGGACTACGACCCTTTCTGACTTCCGCCCTCCTCATCCCCTATTGTCTCCTACTCTACCAACCTAACGTAGTGGTGAGTAACCTATACTTAGACTCATTTGAGACCCTCAACGACAACCTGTCCTCCTGGACCACACGACGTCAGATACTCCAGCGTTCCTCAGCCTGTCCTGACTCGCTGACTTGACTTTTGTATGTACAATATATGGAAAATATATGTGTATAGGTATATGTTTGATATGTATGTTGATGTGTGTGTGTGATTTGATCTCCGGACGGTCGTTTGAGTAAGTCAGTTGTACATAATTCGCTTGACCATGGTGAAAGTCCGTGAGAATATATCAATGACTACGACGGAATGAGGAAGAAGGGAGGGAGGAAGAGTAAGAAAAGGTCTCGGTCAACTGTATGACTATTCTTATGAGGCCACATTTCCGTCTTTAGTCTCTACTACTCTTCTCTCTCAATTCCCGAGATGAAACAATTCGGGTTGATGGCACCCTCAGTGTAGTTACCCTTAGTTCCCGGACTGTAAGACCAGTAAAGCCTTGGACCCGACCCTCCGGAACGGAATGAAGGGGCTTGTCGACCAGTCTCGCCACTTTCCGGACAGGACAATATTCGTCTAAGGTCTGACATAATTCCTAGGGTCGTTTAGTGGTCCCGGGCCAGGTGTGCACGGGGGTGAGGTGGTGGGGGTTTTGCTCGAGGCTTCTCTCGAGCCTTTGGTTGTTGCTGCAAGGGTAGTGTGTGGGGGCGTGTCCGAGCACGGGCCCGTTCGACTATATGAATGTGCTATTGGGGCAAGTCCACTCACCCCGCCCGAGCCCCTCTCCTCTCCTTGCGCGTGACGACTCCACCGCCGGCGACCCTACCGAGCTCAGCGGAAGGGGGGTTGAGATGTCGGGGAGGTGGGGGGCGGCGCCGGCTCGATGAGTGTGAAACATACCGTCGGCGCCCAGGCTGCAGTCACACTAGAATTTTCTTTGAAAGCTGGACTCCTTCTCTCTCCCTCTCTAATTCCAGCCCGTCGCCCTGGCGCCTTACNGACTCCACCGCCGGCGACCCTACCGAGCTCAGCGGAAGGGGCGTTGAGATGTCGGGGAGGTGGGGGGCGGCGCCGTCTCGATGAGTGTGAAACATACCGTCGGCGCCCAGGCTGCAGTCACACTAGAATTTTCTTTGAAAGCTGGACTCCTTCTCTCTCCCTCTCTAATTCCAGCCCGTCGCCCTGGCGCCTTACGCCGCCGACCTTTCGGTTGTGAATGTACCACGGCAGCAAGCCCTGGCTTTGGAGCGTCGTTTGGGCACGCCTTCGAGGGTGAAGGTGGGGCCGCAGAAAGGGTTGAGTCCAGGTGCAGAAGAAGGCGTTCGACCCCAGGAGGCTTCTACGCCGACAGGTTTCGTGACGGACTTTTAACCTGGGTCTCCGAGTTCAACCCGCCTCGAATGTTCTAGTTTTATCACTTACGAAAACACACATATAAAGACCTTGTGTCAAAGCCCAGCATACCTTTCTTATGAGAAAATGAACTTCACTAAAAAGAAGGCATAAAAATCAATCCGTCGTGTCTCTGTCACTCTGAGTTCCAGGGTCAAACATTCAGCCCCCCTTCATACCCAGGGCCCTCCGCCACCTTCCCGACTCGCCACCCCTCCTAACACCCGGCCCGGCCTCCGCCCGCGCGAGGACGCAACGGCTCCGTTGTACTCGCGCCTCTGCGAGGTCGCTACGAGTTCTTCGCCCTTAGGAGTGGGTCACAATTATAATCATAAAAGATGGACGGGTCGATGGATTAGTACAACATCCAAAGAGCATTAAATCGAGATTTCAAAAACTAAAGGTGTCTATTCTTTGAATTGTTCAACCACCCTTTCTGTTCTAGGGACGTGAACTCCTTGGACTTCAGATCAACTCTTCTCTTTAGGGTGTTTGTCTAAAGTTATCAAACACTAGATTATCCTAATTTCGTCCCTTATTCCAACGGATAATAGTCAATGTAAACAAGTCGAATTATCGTTTAAAATTAGGAAAGATACACAGTCCGTGATTTCGATTTAAGACTCATACGACCATACTTATTCCATCCATCCAGGTTGGAAGACCTTAGATTGTCTTCAAGAACATATTGCTCTCTTCTTCTGACATAAAGGAGATTAAAAAATAATGTTTAGGTTCGTAGATACAGACCTACTGTTTTGTAGGAGAATACTACAGACATTCCTGGAAAATTTTCCTTGTAACGTTACTTATCTGTTTTACCCTTATCTGATTATCTGATTATATTACCTCTTTTACCAATTATAAATCATATAAAACAATGTAAGAATTCCTCTCCTTTGATTCTCTCCTTATCCCCTCGTTGACATCACCGTCACGACTTTTGTTTAAAGTAGAAACGGAATTAAAGTATTTAATGATGAAAAGACATAACCATAGATAGGTACGTACTAAGGCTGACATCCCTTTTTTCTGAAACTATAAGAGTACTGTCAGTGACAGAAGATGTGAAAATTTTGATATACAGAACGGTATATACATCATCGTATCTTCGTTTACAGATGACTATCTAAACCTCTAGTTGTCAATATCGTAATCGAGTTATAATGAGAAAGAAAAATTAAACGATTCTGTAGATCGTTTTAAATCGTTTATATTGTTTTCTTCCTAGAAGAATAAATAACTTTTCAACTATATAGTTTCATAAAAATTATTCAGATTTGAACTTCGTTTGACCTAAAATCCTCCAATAACCTTTTACATTGTAAAATCCTGCTGTTTGTCGTATTCACCTGATTACCAAAACCTTTCCCAGGTCAATCGTAGTACGTCTCCGTCTTTACCAACACCTTGACGTACCACACTAGTATAATCTTGAGTAATTTATAGTAACTCTGTAGGGTTATAAGAAAAAAGTTTTCGTATATGTCGAGAGTAATAATCTTTACCCTCCCTATAATTTAAATGAATTCCTACTTTTCTTGTACGACTGTCTCAGTATTTTAAGAAGAATGGTCAACAAAGACATCGGTCTAAATTTACTCCACCTTTTGTACAGTCTAAATCTACGGTTGAGTAAAAATAGAAAGAGAAAGTGGGATTAAACTGACATAAACCTTAATACTGATTTTAGTGGACGACCAGTTCCAAAAAATTAGGACCTACCAAACACGAACCCATTTAGAATCCCAGAAGATGAGGTTTGTAAAATATAATGTCCTTTGTTTTTTATATATAGTTACGAAATCGTTATTTACCTAACAAAATATCTCCAAATTAAACCAGTTCGACCAAAATCTTTTCCGTCTCCTTGGTCTCTATTTTAACGGTTGTACGTGACCTAGTACCTTTTTCGTTCTCTCAAGGTCTTTTTGTAGATAAAGACGAAATAACTGATACGGTTTCGGAAACTGACACACCTAGTGTTCTTTGACACCTTTTAAGACTTTCTCTACCCTTATGGTCTGGTGGACTGGACGGAGAACTCTTTGCACATACGTCCAGTCCTTCGTTGTCAATCTTGACCTGTACCTGTCGTCTGACCAAGGTTTATCCTTTTCCTCATGTAGTTCCGACATATAACAGTGGGACGAATAAATTGAATGTACGTTTCATGTATTACTCTTTGCGACCTGACCTTCTTTGTGTTCGACCTTAGTTCTAACGGCCCTCTTTATAGTTATTGGAGTCTATACGTCTACTGTGGTGGGAATACCGTCTTTCACTTCTCCTCGATTTTTCGGAGAACTACTTTCACTTTCACCTCTCACTTTTCCAACCGAATTTCGAGTTGTAAGTCTTTAGCTTCTAGTACCGTAGGCCAGGGTAGTGAAGTACCCTTTATCTACCCCTTTGTCACCTTTGTCACTGACTGAAATAAAAACCCCCGAGGTTTTAGTGACGTCTACCACTGACGTCGGAACTTTAATTTTCTGCGAATGAGGAACCTTCCTTTCAATACTGGTTGGATCTATCGTATAACTTTTTGTCTCTATAATGAAACGGTTGTTTCCAGACAGATCAGTTCCGATACCAAAAAGGACACCAGTACATACCTACACTCTCAATCTGACACTTCTTTCGACTCGCGTCTTCTTAACTACGAAAACTTGACACCACAACCTCTTCTGAGAACTCTCAGGGAACCTGACGTTCCTCTAGGTTGGTCAGGTAGGATTTCCTCTAGTCAGGACCCACAAGTAACCTTCCTGACTACGACTTCGACTCTGAGATTATGAAACCGGTGGAGTACGTTTCTCAACTGAGTAACCTTTTCTGGGAATACGACCCTCTCTAATCCCCGTCCTCTTCACCTACTGTCTCCTACTCTACCGACCTACCGTAGTGACTGAGCTACCTGTACTCAAATTCACTTGAGGTCCTCAACCACTACCTGTCGTTCCGGACCGCACGACACTAAGTACCCCAACGTTTCACAACCTCTGCTGACTCGTTGACTTGACTTGACTTGACATGACTTAAACCAGTATAAGGGGGTTTGGGTTAAGAGATCTTTAGGAAACATATTGACCGCGTTACTTATTACCGAGTTTTAGATAGTTCTAAAAAACACGATCCATAATACAATTCGTAAATCACATTCACCTTAGTGTTTTATATCTGAAATTTGAAAGTAACTGGAATCGATATCATTAAGTTACTGTTCTACAGAATAAGTTTCTCTTGCTAGACCATCTGTTTTCATACCCTTTTATACATCTATGATACAACTAGGAACATTCATGATATGTCAATCTCTGACGGAATGTAAGAACATTTGGACTCTTGTTACTTTATATCGACTCTAATCTCAAATCGTTCTGGTCCGTTGTCGGAATGTCCTCTAATGTGGGACTTTACACGACGGTGACTAATGATACCACTGTATGTAAAGGGTTAATAAAGGACTTTAAATTACTTCCTTTTATTTTATTTGTTCTCAACTGGAATATTTACACTCTCAATTAGTGTTTTAAACGTCATACAATTGATGACTTTAATAGTGGAAATAATGGTTTTTCGTAAATTTAACATATTTCCTCCTTAAATGATCAGAACGTATTAATTTCAAAAGAGAGATTTATGATACACTTAATAGACAGATTACCCTTATGTGAATAACCTTTTTTAATCTCAGGAGAGAGTGTTTAGATGAGGTTTGTGTCCTACACAAAGAAGATGTATGGTCATTGAGATACTCCAGTCATGATCAATAAAAGATAAAAGTCCTCTCCTCTCATCGAGTCCCTTTAATTTATTGAATAGGATTTATATTCATTCACTGACTTTACTCTAACTTGAGGCTATAGACCATAATTTTTGACTCAAAATTGTGATGTTCTCCAATTCCTAAATTCCGTATAGGAATTGATCACCGTTGGTTCAGAAACTTCATCCTTTATAAAAATAGAAATAAAGTGTTCATTCCTTCAATTCTGTGTTTTTGTGATTCATCAAAAAAGCTCCAGTGTGGTGACTACTGGTAATTTTGTAATTATAATAACTATAACGACCAGAATTTATATAAAATTTTAATAAATGCTGAGAGGTAGTATGGATTTGTCTCGTTCTTTACCAGTAGCTATTATAAGAGAATATAAATATGTTGTAAAACAAGAAAAACTTTTCAAAACGTAAGTGACAGAATAAACAACAGATTTTATTTTGTATGTTTCGTGAACACTACACATGATAATAGAAAAAATTTTTACTCCTTTACCTGTTTTCTCCGAAACTTGTCCAGATCCCATTGTGTGTACTAAACACTCCTTTATCACTGTTTCGTATCAATAACTACAAAGAAATGTTTTAAACTAGTATATGTTTCAAATAAAAATCATCATTTTATGTTTATTAACTTACCATTTAAGTAAACTTCTCGAACAGTTCCTTAAGAATGAGTCAAAAATACAGGGTAGTCATAGATCGTAGATCGTCCATGAGTTAGTTATAAACAACTTAATTAATTACAATGAAATTTTTTGACAACATCTACGAAGGATTAATGTCATTACAAAATGTCAGGTAATTGACGTCAGTAGTTACAAGAATTACGTCATCTGATATGTGAAACTAAGAACGAAACAAGAATAAAATTCCGAATAGATAAGTTTCCTGTCTGAGGAGTGAGTTAAATACCGATGACCACTGTCGTCTCCAATCTTTTTCGATTAATTTCTAAGAATAGTCTATAATAGTTTATTTCTTCGGTAAATTTATTTTGTAAGGTACTTATAGGAGTGTAAAAGGGTGTGGTAATGAAATACACTGTACAAACATGACTTAGTCTCTGGAACGTGACCTTTAGAGTAATAACCAAGAGAATCCTAATATATGAAGAATCTCTACTCCTTAACGAGTCATTATAATCGTTAACGAAACGATTATAACTATAATCGTGACTTCCTTTCAACGTTCCGAGCTCCATCGGACCTCAATTTTGAGGGGAGGTCCAGGAGGGGTGGTAAGATACGGTTTGTTTCTTGAGAGAGTGAACTTGTTTTTTTACCTGTAATTCCAACTAATGCGGGTCGAGGGTCGATCGAGGGTCGACCAGGTCGGAGACCGGCTAGAGGTTTTAAGGAACGGGGTCGATAAATTCTCTATTGATGAGACTTGTTGGAACCTCTTTTTGTCCGGGGGAATTCTGTCATTGAAAGGTGTATGTACGGATATATATGAATGAGAAAAGAACCCATTCACGTCGTCGAGTGATTAGACTGACGACGGGGAAGAACGGAGTAATTTCCAGTAGACAAGGACATTTCACGGCCAGAGTAAGAAAAAAACTTGGAACGGAAGAGATTGAGGGAATGGAATGTTCGTGGTGGAAAGAACATACCACCACCACCCCCTATCGTCCCAACTCGACCATTGTTACCGGGTCCCCGTCAAACCACAAACCGGACATGTCACACCGATTCACTCATAATGGTAAACCACGTCTATATTTACCGAGTCGTGGACAGCAGGATTAGTGTGAAAGTACAAAAGACAACTAGGGGACGTCAGTAAACTCGAAGACTTGGAATCACACTTACTATCCTAAATCCCTGTAGTTGGGTCCACGGTCCGTCGATCTCTGGTGAGGGTATTGGGTTACCAATGGTCTTGATAAGTTCGATCGGTTAGGATTCGACAAATGGACGGGGACGGAACGGAAAAGACGTCTTTAAGGATACTTCCGAGACCAGATCCGTAAAGAAGGAGTGAGGAAGGACGAATACGGAGAACTGGTTTTGGACCACTAAAAGTAAACCGGGACACACCGACCACACGGGGGAAGAGAACCCTTTACACTTAACTTTTTAAAAATTACCGTAGTTGTAGAAACACAGTAGTAAGTCAGTAGAGATATTTACTTTTAGGGTACCCATACTTCTTCCTTAAGTATCCCGGACCTGAGGTAGAATCCGGACAAGTACGACTACTACGAGCCGGTGGAAAGGTTACCTGAGACTTGAGACACAAATCACGGATACTTTTGTTGTTGTCTTCCTATTCTGGGGGAGGTCTGTCCCCTTGGAACTTCTAGCATAGATCCAATGAGTAGCGGATTCTCTTTTGTATGTGATTAGTNAGTATCCCGGACCTGAGGTAGAATCCGGACAAGTACGACTAGTACGAGCCGGTGGAAAGGTTACCTGAGGCTTGAGACACAAATCACGGATACTTTTGTTGTTGTCTTCCTATTCTGGGGGAGGTGGAACTTCTAGCATAGATCCAATGAGTAGCGGATTCTCTTTTGTATGTGATTAGTGGGGAAGGAGGTCTGTCCGGTATTTAAAAAGACATAGTTAGTCTCACATTGGAGCCCAAATAACTAATAACCGATTAACAAACTGACTCGCGTACTCGTGTATCGTACACTTACTACCCCAATAACCCTAACATAAAAGGAACCAAATACATTCAGAGTTCCTTAAACCTCACCACCCAAGTCTGTGTATGTGTACCCCATATTTTCTAAAAGTGTTTACGACCAGCCCCAGGAACCGATTCTCCTCTGAGACGCAACCCGGCGGCCACATTATTTAATGTGAGGTGATAGACGTAACAGGAAGACTCACTCAAACAAAGGGCCTTGAGTACCGATGTTGTCCATGTTATTAACCCTGTAATAAACTATTTACTCACTTAAATGTAACAGAAATCATTTCCTTATTGTTAAGTAATAGAACATTTTAATGGTTTTATGTAAAGACCAAATTATTTCAGAATACGGTTAATAGACATTCTGTCGGAAAGATTTAAAGGAAACTTTTGTGACTACTTTCGTAATTTCTTTTGGACTCGTTACTGAAACATCGTTTTTCTTATTTGTTTGAATCAGAGGGTTCTTAAACTTCCTAATCAAATTTGGTTTTATAGTAAAATTAGAATTTTTTTCTATTATCTAATACTTTTGTCCTTTAAAACATTATCTTTTTCTATTTAAGACTTTTATTTCTATATGTCTAATTTGTCTTTAAAATTTTTCACACTTTTTATCTTTATTTACTCAACTTTAAAATAATGATTCGATTTTGAAGACTCGTATTATCCTGTTGTCTCGGACTAGTTGAGGGGACGTTAATGTGCTGATCTTTTGATTTATTTTACATATTCTGTTAATAAAGGATATCTGATATCTTGATAAAAGATATCTGATATCTTTTTGTTCGTTCCACTCAGGAAACTTATGCCCTCGAAAGACGAATACTTGGTACTGTGCACCTCTCCTTCCGTTCGTCTCAGGTCACGAGAGTCCTCTGGTCTTTAATCTTAAAATCCTCAGTATCTACATGTCTTAAAAGTCCCGTCTTTAGTCTCTCCCCTCTCAACGTTTCTCTCAGATTCTATTAGTCTCCCAGAAAGTAACTCACAAATAAACGTATACGTATACTGCTTTAAGGAAATCCGATCCCTATGTCCGTCTCCGCTAACTTTGACTTTTCGTCATTCGGATTGTTGGTGGTCACGTGTTTCTTCACCTTTGTTACACGCAAAGGTGAATGGTTCACTTTCTGGAATTATGTGTTCGGTAATTAATCTTAGAAGATCTCCCGATAGGGAATCATCATCAAGATACAATTGATATCCGAGTTACCTCATGAAATGAGTGTGTTTGTTCGAAGTTGTCGGTCCGGAGTTTTCCAAGTTTGACTAAGTTTCATTAAATTAATATACAATATTGTAGTGAGACAAGAAAAATTTCCTGATGTTGTGTTACATCGTGGGTCTTCCAAGTCGTAGGTTATTTTTGGGATCTTCCTCAAGTTTCTTCACCTCTGTTTAGTCGGTAATTTTTTCTGGGTACACTGTTGTCTTTTTCCTAAACCGTCTACTACTAGAAGTTGTCAACAATATTAATAGAGACACTCATGTTCTTCTATCTCCTTTTAACTTGTACTACTCTTCTCTTTACCTTATGTATTTTTTCTAGGTCTACGTTGTAGACCTACTTTTACTGTGAGAGATTTTACTTTTAGAATGGTTATTATGAATTGACTAATCTGTGACGTCTTTTTACTCGTTATTTTCGATACGTTTTACTTTATTTCTTTTGTTACTTAATTTAAAGTTCCTGGATACCCTTTATAGTTTATATAAAATATACAATCTCTTTCCCACCATACGTCTTCAAATACCCATGTTTTTATAGACTTTAGTATCGACTTTTATAAGGTTTATACTACTTTTAAAATCCCTGTCTTTAAGTTCTTCAAATATATAGACTTTAGTATCGACTTTTACAAGGTTTATACTACTTTTAAAATCCCTGTCTTTAAGTTCTTCAAGTTAGTTGAATTCATCCTCTTTGTAATTTTTTTTTAAGTTGTTCCATGTATTTTTATTTTAACGACTTTTGACGATTATGTCCCTTTTTTTTTAGAATTTTCGTTAATTTCCTCTTTTTGTGACCTTGTTTTGATTCTTTTTGTCGGGTGAAAAACCGTTTCTCAAACGTTCGGTCTTCTACTATCTCACTGTAGAAATTACATGACCTTCTTTTTTGACAGTTAGATCTTAAGATATTGACGTTTTTGTAAAAAGTTTTTACTGTTTTTTTATTTCTAAAATAAGTCTATTTGTTTTCTCGAAAGTTCCGGTTGTTAGGACGTAATGTTCTTTATGATTTCCTTCAAGAATAACCGTCTTCAGTTTTTTATGGTCTACGATCTTACTTTGCAATTAGATGTGTTCTCCTATTTTACACGGTCGTTACCACTAATACATTTATTTTTATGTTCTCTCAAACAGATTAAAAATTTTCGAGAAATTTTCTACTAGTAAGTTTCGTTTTTATTATTTTTACAGAGCGTCAAGATATTGTTTACGTCTTTCTCACACATACTGTAGTGATCGTGTTACTTGTAATTAATTCATCCACCCCTCATCTTCACATTGTAACATTAGAGAAAGTCATATTCGTTTACTACGTTAAAATAAACCTTCATCTGATATTCATTTTCTATATATAACGTTTGTGATCGTATCGGTGATATTGTATTTTATTAAATTTATTATTCGGTTATTGACCACATTTATTTTAGTATTTTTAAGTTAGTCAGAGTTTCCTTCATCCTTATTTCTTTTATTCTTTTTTCACTGTTTACCTTTTATTGTTCTACTATCCAAATGGGTAAAATGGTACAACTATTACTTTAACTTACATTCACAAAATTTGTGTAGTCATTGTTACGTCACTAATTCTATTTAGATGGAGTTTCTCTTATTTTACCTTTTTAAAGTCTATTCACATGTTTTTGAACGGATTCTCTCATATATAAAGAAGTATGTTTACCTAACGATTTAAGTACACATTCTGGCATATCTTGATTATGTTACGGGAAATCAAGGACTGATACGAAATTCGAAAACAAACTCTCCTTAAATGTGTTTTCAATCCCTTACTCTAGACTTTTGAACCTTCCTCACGTCGACAAAACAAAAGAATACTAAAAGTCGTAGTATAAGAAAATTCTTAACCCACCGATAGCAAAAATATTAAAATCTAAAACGGACATCGATTCGTCCTCTTTTTTCTTTATCAAGTAGACAAGGTAACAACCCTATGAAAGGTCTATACAACTTATGGGCTCCGTTCCGACAACTAACTCTTATCAAAGATTTTAACTTTAAAAGACATGATGGTTCGTAAAGAAAAAGAAAAGAAAGAAAGAAAGAAAAAAAATTGACTCATAAAGAACTGGTCGACGAACCGTCGATTACCCACTCTATAAGTTTCTAAATTTCTAAAAGACTTTCTGAAAAAAAAGAAACATCACTTCATTTGTCTAAATTTGTAAACCGAATTATCATATTAAATTTTACTTATATATACTGTGTTTTCCTTAAAATTAACTAAAAAAATAAGATCCTCGATACCTTCATACCAGATCGTCAAACTCTAATCTTTACGTTCGGTTTTTAGTAACTTTAAGAAACCGATATTTGTAATTAATGAAACGAAGGTGAAAGAATGAAAGAAAAAAATCTTAAAAGTAGAAAAGGATTTACAATGTTTTAAATTAAAGATTCATTAAGTAGGTGTGACTTTTTAAAATTATACATGAATTAGTATTAAGGTTCATAAAAAGAGTTTTTAAATTATTTCAAAAGAATTAAAACTGAACATTTTACCGAGTGTTAAAAGTCTCCTAGTACTCTGATGTTAAGAACTGATCAAGTATTCGAAAATTGTCCAAAGGATGAAAATGATTCTTCTCGGTATAGATTGAAAATTTATATATATAAAAAATAGAGGATAGTAAACGGTCGGCAATGTTTCCGACCATTGATGTATAGTTTTTTCACACCCAAAACGGTGTAAGCTATAGTCAAGTCCAGTCGAGTCGGTACAGGCTGTGAAACCTGGGGTACCTGACGTCGTGTGGTCCGGAGGGACAGTTAGTGGTTGAGGGTCTCAAGTGAGTTTGAGTACAGGTAACTCAACCACTACGGTAGGTTGGTAGAGTAGGAGTCAACAGGGGGAGAGGAGGACGGAAGTTAAAAAGGGTGGTAGTCCCAGAAAAGGTTACTCAGTAAAGAAACGTAGTGCACCACTTTCCTAACCTCAAAGTCGAAGTCGTAGTCAGGAAGGTTACTTATAACTCCCTGAAAGTTCTCAGAAGAGGTTGTGGTGTCAAGTTTTAGTAGTTAAGAAGTCGTAAGGTCGAAAGAGATATCAGGTGAGAACGTAGGTATATACTGATGACCTTTTTGGTATCGAAACTGATCTACCTGGAAACAACCGTTTCATTAAAGAGACGAAAAATTACACGACAAATCCAACCAGTCTTAAAAAGAAGGTTGCTCGTTCGTAGAAAATTAAAGTACCGACGTCAGAGGTAGACGTCAGTATAACCTCGGGGTTTTATATTTCAGACAGTTAAAAAGGTCAAAGGGGTAGATAAACGGTACTTCATTACCCTGGTCTACGGTACTAGAATCAAAAGACTCACAACTCAAAATTCGGTTGAAAAAGTGAGAGGAGAAAGGGAAAGTAGTTCTCCGAGAATAAAGAAGAAACGAAAGAAGGTACTCCCACCATAGTAGACGTATAGACTCCAATAACTATAAAAAGGGTCGTTAGAACTAAGGTCGAACACAAAGTAGGTCGGACCGTAAAACGTACTACATGAAACGTATATTAAATTTATTCGTCCCACTGTTATATGTTGGAACTACATAAGGAAAGGGTTAAACCTTAGTCAACAACAAGATACAGGTCAAGATTGACAACAAACGACTTGACGTATGTCTAAAGAGTTCTCTGTCCAATTCACCAGACCATAAGGGTAGAGGAATTCTTAAAAGGTGTCAAACTACACTAGGTGGGTCAGTTTCCGAAACCGTATCAGTTATTTCGTCTTCATCTACAAAAAGACCTTGAGAACGAAAAAACTACTAGGTTGTCTACAACCGTTAAAATAGAGACCAAGGAGACGGAAAAGATTTAGGTCGAACTTGAAGACCTTCAAGTACCAAGTACATGACAACTTCGGACAGAACCTCTTAAAACTCGTAATGAAACGATCACACACTCTACTCACGTTAACACGTCATCATACTCGTAAGAAACCGTAACGGAAAGAAACCCTAACTTTACTTTTGACTGGAAAAGGTCAGGACACCGGTGACGACTCAAAAGGTTTAAACGACCGTATAACTCACGTCGTGAAAGTGTCGTAGTAGAAAGTCCTAAACTTTATCGAGTTGACCTTAAGGTAGTGTAGGTGGTCGAAACAAACATCACTACGAAGGATTCCGGGTGAACTGAAACGTAAGGTTCTACAGACCGAGATCCACTCACTAGTGTGGTAGTGCCAATAGACCCAGTGATTATGAAAAAACCCATAACAAGAAGACACATAAGAACGGTGGAGAAGAATTATAGAAGACGAAGACAATCCAGGTATGATAAAGACAAAAAACAACACGAGTAGAAATGTACTTTACACGGGAACCATAGAGATTAAAAGAACTTCTCCAGAGATCAGAAAGGATAAGATAACAAAAGAAGATAAAAAAAAAATGTCACTAGTAACTCCTTCCGAAAGAATAGAGTGGAAGAATAAGAAACCTTGAGACGTAAGTTTACCCATATAGAAAGGAAAAGAGAAAACGGAAATAGAAGAGAAGATAGTCGATAAACATTCCGGAGGAGTCTGTCGGTAAAACGGGAAAACGTAAAGAAAAAGAACGCCTACCAGAACTAGGGACGGAGGACATGTTACAGTCCTTGGAGATAGGTATCAAGAAGTCCGTGAGACAGAGAGTCTAAATTAGGGAACTTAGATAAAGAGTGAAGGCGACGTATAACGTTCCCTAAACTAAATCCAGTATGGACTTACCAGAGTACTACCAAAAGGGATGAAAGAAGTTAAATTCAGACTTAAACCGTTATTACTCAAGTACTAGACTCGGTGTCGGTCGAGGACCAGAACAAAAACGACTAACATATCTCGAAGAGGTAGAAACCGACGTTTCTTATATTAGTTAGCCTAAAACCATAACTGGTAGACCACTACAGGTACACATCTCAGAAGAGAACACAACAACCTTCTCCCACAAACGATACTGGTCACGTAAAAGAACAAACGGGACGAAGTAAGGCGTAAGGTTCCGGTTTAAACGGACAATGAGGTCCACAAAGAACTGAAGGATGAAAACGTAAGTTCAGGGGATATTATTTTTCCTGTAGAAAAATCCCATAATAAAGATCTTCCAGAACATCCAGAAGTATCTTGGTAAGTTGAAATCGAAAAAGTCACAATGACCAGTCCCGTATCTGAACCTAACGACACTATGACTTACCAAACGGAACCTTTAATTGTCTCTAGTAAGACAGTAAAAACTCTAACGTAGGTTTATGACGTAAAACCTGAGAAAATAACTGATACCACCGATGAGGTAAAGAAGATTCCCTAAGAACGGGTCTCATCATTTATATTACCAGTAGACTCAATTTAAGTGGGTAAAGTCAGGTAAAATCAAGTGACTAAGGATCTTACAGCTGCAAGTGAGAACGGTAGAGGTCAAACTGGTGAAGGTTAATTGGAACTAAGTACCTGGATTGTAAGGTCCAAGGATACGTAATAACGACAAATGTCGTAGCCTGAAATGGAGTGGTCAGTGTAGGTGTTGACCCACAACCAAAACGAAACCGAGACAGAGAAGTAAGAAAGACCTCAATAAAGAGGTGGATAGCGGTCATCGTATAACCCGTGGATGGCTGGACCCCTCAAGTTATATTATGAGGTGATTGGCAAAATCCGGTCGTGTGGTCCGTATTACTCGAAACGTGTAAAATTTTATTTGTAAAAACTCAGAAAAAAATTCACTTTCAAACACATTTGAATAATACAGAAATTGGTACAAAGATTAAAATTCTTTTAAATGGTACGAAAATAATTACGAACTCAAATAATCTTATTCTTACATTACTCAATTAATGGTATTCCAAACCCCCATTTAAATTGGAGGTATCTTTGTGTGATCGTTGTACGAGTTAACGAGTCAGTACAGGTTCAGAAACGTTGGGGTACGAGACGTCGCGTAGTCCGACGAGACAGGTACCTCAAAATATCCGTTCTTACGTCCTCATCCCACGACAAAGGAGGAGGTCCCCTAGATGGTGTGGGTCCCTAACTTGTGTGTAGAGGACGTAACCGTCCGTCTAAGAAATGGTGACTCGTGGACCATTCGGGAAGACGTTGTTTATAAGATTCTTTACTAAAGGTTATTTAACAAAATCATTATTTTAAGTTAATTGTTAATAACGTTAAAAGTACATAATGTCATTTTTTGAAACCGGAAAACCATTCGTCTATCTGTATACCTGAACTGTATATATAGATATACACATGTAGTATATATCTGTGTAAATAATGAAACACTTCTCTTTTAAAATTTTTATTAAGACATTCAGTCAGAGTCAAAAGTATTGGAGTTAATTTTCTTTTGATTTTTACTTAATTACCCTAAGGGTCTACGAAGTTACAATTTCTTAGAAGGACGGTTCGTCCTCTGTGGCTAAACTAGGGACCCAACCCTTCTAGGGACCTCTTCCTTAACCGTTGGGTGAGATCAAAGAACGGACCTTTTAGGGTACCTGTCTCCCCGGATTACCCGATGGCAGGTATCCCAGTGTATTCTCAACCTGTATTGAATCGTTGATTTGTTGTTGTTGTTGTTTTTAACTTTATCGAAACTATCGACTAGTAGTAGATAGTTCAACGTTTTATATTCATTTAAATTCATGTAGAAATAGGTTATTACGTTGACTGTAGAAAGGAAAGAGACACTTAAGAAAAGTAAATCACGTTTCACTATTGTTACATTCTACTGTGAAAATAATAATTTTGTGAAAGTGATTGATCCACGAAACTCCGTGGACTATTCGTTGAAAAGTCATAAATTAAAACTCGTTTGACGAACCTTTTATTTTGTATTTTTTCCTTTATCAGTGTCCAGTATTTTGTGTACACACTAACAAAAGTGAGTATAACATTGACTATAATAGTCACATCAAGAATAAAAACAAAAAGTTCTTTCATATTCTAGGATCCTTTGAAATAAAATCTACAGAGTACTAAAAAAAAGAGGAAGAGAAAACCTTTAAATTTATGCTATCAAGACTATTTAAGTCTAATCTGTTCCTTTTCTTATTTATCTTTCTGTCTTTCGGTAGTGACTTCTATGTTTTATATTTATCTAAATTTGTACACTACTGATTGTAATAATAAGTGGTTTGAAAAGGTCGGTTTCTAACTCTTCGAAAGACATCAGTCGTTTTTTTTTTTTTTTTTTTTTTTTTTTTCGGGC
>SJYO01048061.1:51519362-51565394 GCA_006410555.1 Capra ibex | reverse complement strand
TTTTTTTTTTTTTTTTTTTTTTTTCTCCGGCCCTCGACTGACACAGAATCTAGTGCTTGAGGAATAACGTTTCAAGTCTGAATTTATTTCTTTCATCCCTTTTGGTGGTACTCTGGTAAGTCCATACTGGATTTAGTTTAGGGAATACTAATATGTCACCTTCACTCTTTATCTAAGTTCCCTAATTTAGACTATCTGTCTCACGGACTTGTTGATACCCGTCTCCAAGTACCGTAACATGTCCTCCGTCTCTAGTTCTGGTAGGGGTTCTTTTTCTTTACGTTTTCCCGTTTTAACAACAGACTCCTCCGGAATGTTTATCGACTATTTTCTTCTCTTCTATTTCCGTTTTCTCTTTTCCTTTCTATATGGGTAAACTTACGTCTCAAGGTTTCTTATCGTTTCTCTCCATTCTTTTCGGAAGGAGTCACTAGTCGAGTTTCTTTGTCTCCTTTTGTTATCTTATCCTTTCTGATCTTTAGAGAAGTTCTTTTAATCTCTATACTTCCCGTGTAAAGTATGTTTCTACCCGTGTTGTTTCCTGTCTTTACCATACCTGGATTGTCTTCGTCTTCTATAATTCTTCTCCACCGTTCTTATGTGTCTTGATATGTTTTTTCAAGAAGTACTGAGTCTATTGGCACTACTACACTAGTGGGTGGATCTCCGTCTGTAGGATCTTACGTTTCAGTTCACCCGAAATCCTTCGTAGTGATACTTGTTTCGGTCACTTCCACTATCTTAAGGTCAGTTCGATAAAATTTAGGACTTTCTACTACGACACTTTCACGACGTGAGTTATACGGTCGTGTGAACCTTTTGGGTCGTGTTCTGACCTCTTCCAGTCAAAAGTAAGGTCAGAGTTTCTTCCCGTTTCATTAAGAGTTGTAAGAGGTTCTGTCCAGTTGTTATACACTAGACACTTGACGGTCTACAAGTTCGACCTAAATCTTTTCCGTCTCCTTGGTATCTAGTTTAACGGTTGTAAGCAACCTAGTAGTTTTTTCGTCCTCTCAAGGCCCTTTTATAGACGAAGACGAAATAACTGACACGGAAACTGACACACCTAGTGTGGTTTGACACCTTTTAAGAATTTTTCTACCCTTATGGTCTGGTGGACTGGACGGGGGACTCTTTAGCCATACGTCCAGTTCCTCGTTGTCAATCTTGACCTGTACCTTGTTGTCTGACCAAGGTTTATCCTTTTCCTCATGTAGTTCCGACATATAACAGTGGGACGAATAAATTGAAGATACGTCTCATGTAGTACTCTTTGCGACCCGACCTTCTTCGTGTTCGACTTTAGTTCTAACGGCCCTCTTTATAGTTATTGGAGTCTATACGTCTACTGTGGTGGGAATACCGTCTTTCACTTTTCCTTGATTTCTCGGAGAACTACTTTCACTTTTTTCTCTCACTTTTCCAACCGAATTTCGAGTTGTAAGTCTTTTGCTTCTAGTACCGTAGACCAGGGTAGTGAAGTACCGTCTATCTACCCCTTTGTTCCCTTTGATCACTCTCTGTTGTTTTAGTGACGTCTATCACTGAAGTCGGTACTTTAATTTTCTACGAACGAGGAACCTTCAATTCAATACTGGTTGCATCCGTCGTATAATTTTTCGTCTCTTTAATGAGACGGTTGTTACGATACCAAAAAGGTCATCAGTACATACCTACACTCTCGAGCTGATTTTTCTTTCGACTCACGTATTCTTAACTATGAAAACTTGACACCACACCTCTTCTGAGAACTCTCTGAGAACCTAACGTTCCTCTAGGTTGGTCAGGTAGTATTCGCTTTAGTAAGAACTTATAAATAACCTTCCTGACTACGACTTCGACTTTGAGTTTATGAAACCGGTGGACTACTCTTGACTAAGAAACCTTTTCTGGGACTACGACCCTTTCTAACTTCCGGTCTCCTCTTCTCCTGTGGACTCCTACTCTACCAACCTACCGTAGTGGTTGAGCTACCTGTACTCAAACTCATTCGAGAACCTTAACCACTACCTATCCCTTCGGAACGCACGACGTCAGGTACCCCAGTGTTTGACAACCTGTTCTGACTCGTTGACTTGCCTTGACTGAGAAAAGGGATTGACGATTGTTTCAAATATACATCACTCACAAACAGAAGATTTTTGAAATAAAGAATCATTTACCTCTTAAGAACGAACTTCAAAAACCGCAGACAATTTACAGATCACTACTGACTTAATTTCTTGTATTTCAACCATTTAAAGAGAAGGTAGGATGTGACTCATAAAGATATCGGAGACGTCGGTCCGTTGATCAAAAGTTCAAGGTAGAGATCACGTCCCCAAAACTTTGTAATGAACGTCCATGTACTTTGAATAGATTCTTTTTACAATACTCTTAATACAACTTATGTAAATTTATATATATTCCATTTCAATTAAAATAAATTAAACAACTAAGTATTAAATGGATACTTTACGTGTCAACATTTCAAAAATTCACATGTTAAGTTACTCGAAACCATTTATATACGTAAGTAATTTGGTGGTGAAGTATTTCTATCTCTTTCAAAAGTACTGAGGTCTTTGAAGGGAACACAAGAAAAGGTCAGTCAAGGAGAGTAGGTCCCACTGACAATTGCAAAACACTAATAGTAGTGTCGAATCGGAAACGACAACATTTTAAGTATATCAACCTCATTATATCATATATTAGAAGACACAGACGAAAGAAAACAAACTATATTACTAATTGGGTGAAATAGTCGTACAACGACTGAACACATGGTAACAAACATATATACGACAAATAAGAAAACAAGTAAACCAACGAAGGTCAAAAAAGCTGATAATATTTAGTCCGACGATACTTATAAAAGATATTCAGTGAAACCAATATATATATACAAAATATGTAGGACTTCTCCTTACCGACCCATCGACATCCAAATCGAAATTTTATTTAATGAATTCTCTAAAGGTTTCACTATAATGGTAAATGTTAAGGAAGTCGATGTATACTTAAAGGTTGACAAGGAAAGGGAGTACTTATGAACCGTAACAGTAATTTCTTTTTTAGTCGGTCAGATCACTAACACATCACCATTGAATACTCACCAAAATTAAACATCAAAATCCTACTGAATACTATGACTCTTAAAAAAGTACACGAATAAAACGTTAATGTATAGGTGTACTCCCCTGATAGAAAAGTTTAGAAAACGGATAATGAAACAACCCGATAATTTCATGTAAAAAAAGAATAACAATCGTGAAAAAAATACACCATATTCTTCATTAACGGCATGTTATAAAGAGGAAGAGACAGACAAAATGAAGTGAGTCCCACTATAGGGAATATACGTGTTAGATTTTTCCTTACTATGTTTACTTGAATGTTTTTTCTCTGAGTGTCTAAATCTCTTGCTTGAAAACCAACGGTCCGTCTTCTCACCACCGTCACTATCAATGCCTCAAACCCTACCTGTACATGTGTGACGACATAAATTGTTGTTCCTGGATGACATATCGTGTCCCTTGAGACGAGGTACAATGTACCGTCGGACCTACCCTCCCCTCAAACCCCCTGTTACCTATGTACATGTACATACCGACTCAGGGAAGTGACAGGTGGTCTTTGATAGGGTTATAACAATTATGGGGTTGTCTTTTAGTCTGTCCGGGTATTAGACAGAGTTGCGGTAAAAACACTCACCAAATTCCGGTCTCAGTTCCAATTTACAAAACAAAACAAAAGAATCTTCATAGTTTAATAAGATCGTGGTAAACGACTCTTGTTATGTTTACCTTTCTTTTTCATTCGTTGGAAGGGGGGAGACATAAGGGAACCGTTGTACCGGCTTCTAGTTAACTAACACAGACACTTCCAGATGAACACCTGAGACAGGACAAGAAAACAAAATACGTAGACGGGAATCCGGTCACGGTGTGACAGAATTAATGACATCGAAGTCCTCATAAGGTTTTTGGTCTACCGGATTTATGAGGCCGAGAGAAAAAATAAAAAGTTTTAAGAGAACAGACAAGATTTACGATACCTATAGTTAACAACTTAATCGAACCTATAAAGTTGTCTACAGGGTGACCTTAAAATTAACCCTACCACATCAACGATAAATCAAAAACAAAGAATCCTATAGAATCTTATAATAAGGGTTAATGAACGGGAGTAGGACACCCTGTAACGATCGGAAGTAAAGTGGATAGAAATACGGTAAAAGATCTCATCCTTTACCGTTGGGTGAGGTCATAAGAACGGACTTTTTAAGATACCTGTCTCCTCGGACTACCCGATGTCAGGTACCTCAACGTTTGTCAACCTGTACTGATATACTGACTCGTGTGTGTGTGTGTCACCTTGTCATACGGTATTAACGGATTAATAGAAAATAATAATAAAACGTGTCAATAACTTCTTATTATTTTTATTGTCTACGATAAAAATGAAAACGGAAAAGGTTACACGAAGGAAAGACATGTCTCTAGGTGTAAAGACTGGTTCAAAAGGAAGACGGACTTCTTAAAGAAAATTGTATAAAACACCACGTCCAAATACTTGTTACTTACTTACGGGAGTCAAAAACGAAAAGGTTCTTTCAGAAATATAGAAGAAGTAAAACCTTCTTATTAAAGTGGTCAATATCTTAAGATCTAATAACTAGAAAAAGAAAGTCACAAAATTTATAAAGTAAGTAAAAGGAGGACAACTATACCAAAGACTACTCTTTCACTTTCACTTCAACGAGTCAGTACAGGTTGAGAAACGCTGGGGCACCTGACATCGGATGGTCCGAAGAGGTAGGTACCCTAAGAGGTCCGTTCTTATGACCTCACCCAATGGTAAAGGAAGAGGTCCCCTAGAATACTCTTCAAGTGGCATTAAAAATTAAGGACAAGAAGATGTCTATTTCATAAAAAGAGAAACACAAGGAAAGTTCTAAAATAGAGTGGAGACTAAAAGACGTCAAACTTATGCTATACATATCCACAATATTACTACAAAAACCAAACTATAAAACACAAAGGGAACTAATTACAAAGGACTTAAAGAATATAGACCCCAAATCACAAACAGTAATTAAAACTGTAATAATGAAGTTGACAAAGAAGGTGAAACAAGAAAGAAAGAAGAGGACCATAAGACCATAAGGTTAACGTAGTTACCATACATGTGGAAAACTTTTACAGGGTGTCTGGAACCTACAAGCAAAGGTTTTACAAGACTAAAAAATATTATATTTTAATTCATGACTATGTTATCGTTTACTTCATATCATGATAGAGTACCTTTTTATACATTGATATCTTCCGAATACTCGATTAAGAACTGTAGCATGTATTTGACTGCTCAGAACGAAAATAAGTAACTTTTTGTCTATTTTACACGATCATTAGTTGAAGAAGTTAACTTCTTTATTATAACCAAAGATAAAGTCTCCTTTATAAAGGATTTAGCGTTCCACGGTAAGTACACTCAATTAATGTAACTTCTTAAAAACTACTCCAGGAAATTAGAATTATCGCGCCCGTCGACGTTGACGCGTATATCACGCTCGTCGACGCTGTCCCGTGTATCACACCGGCTCTCCTCGATGGGGTGTAGGCTCCAGTCCCCGTCTTCGAACCTCCTGGGGTACGGGTTCCCCGCCGTCGGTTCTCCTCAATGGGGTACAGGCTCCAGTCCCCGCCGTCGGCTCTCCTCGATAGGTTACCGACTCTGGTCCCCACCGCCGGACCTCCTCGTTGGGGTGCAGGTTCCTCGCCACCGACGCACCCGTGTCCTCCCAGATCTCCTCGATAAGGTGCAAGTTCCAGTCCTCCCCACCGATACTCCTCTATAGGGAGCAGGTTCCATCCCTCGTCGCCGACATGAAACGACCTCGTCGACACTTCTCTATGGGGTGCAGGTTCCATTCTCTTTAGGTTCATTCTGTCATCCACAACGTTCTCCCGTAGTCTCCCCTCTGTATGACTTTGGTATGAGTGTCTTTTGATCAGTTAGATTAGTGTGATCCTGGTGTCGGAACAGATTGAGTTACTTTGATTCGGTACGGACGCCCCGTTGGGTCCCACCCGCCCAGTACCACCTCTCCAGACTGTCTTACACCAGATGACCTCTTCCCTTACCGTTTGGTGAAGTCATAAGAACGGAACTCTTGGGGTACTTGTCATACTTTTCCGTTTTACTATCCTATGACTTTCTCCCTGAAGGGTCCAGTCATCCACGGGTTGTACGATGACCTCTAGTCACCTCTTTATTGAGGTCTTTCTTACTTTCCTACCTCGGTTTCGCTTTTTTTTTTTTTTTATGGGTCAACACCTACACTGACCACTATCTTCGTTCCAGGATACGACATTTCTCGTTATAACGTATCCTTGGACCTTACAGTCCAGGTACTTAGTTCCGGTTAACCTTCACCAGTTTGTCCTCTACCGTTCTCACTTACAGCTGTAAGATCCTTAGTCACTTGATTTTACCTGACCTTACCCACTTAAATTGAGTCTACTGGTAATATAGATGATGACGCCCGTCCTAGGGAGTCTTCTTTACCTTATCGGTAGTACCAATTGTTTTCTCAGGTTTTACGTCATGAAGCTACGTTAGAGTTTTTACTGTCTTACTAGAGACAAGCAGAGGTTTCGTTTGGTAAGTTATAGTGTCATTAGGTTCAGATACGGGACTGGTCATTACGACTTCTTCGACTTGAACTTACCAAGATACTTCTGGATGTTCTGGAAAATCTTGATTGTGGGTTTTTTCTACAAGAAAAGTAATATCCCCTGACCTTACGTTTTCATCCTCCAGTTCTTTGTGGACCTCATTGTCCGTTTAAACCGGAACCTTACGTCTTACTTCGTCCCGTTTCTGATTATCTCAAAACGGTTCTTTTACGTGACCAGTATCGTTTGTGGGAGAAGGTTGTTGTGTTCTCTTCTGAGATGTGTACCTGTAGTGGTCTACCAGTTGTGACTTTAGTCTAACTAATATAAGAAACGTCAGTTTCTACCTCTTCGAGATATGTCAGTCGTTTTTGTTCTGGCCCTCGACTGACACCGAGTCCAGTACTTTAGGAATAACGGTCTAAGTCCGACTTTAACCTCTTTCATCCCTTTTGGTGATCTGGTAAGTCCATACTGGATTTAGTTTAGGGAATACTAAGATGTCACCTTCACTCTTTATCTAAATTCCCTGATCTAGACTATCTCACGGACTACTTGACACCTTACTCCAAGCACTGTAACATGTCCTCTGTCCCTAGTTCTAGTAGGGGTACCTTTTCTTTACGTCTTTTCGTTTTACCGACAGACCCCTCCGGAATGTTTATCGATACTTTTCTTCTCTTCGCTTTTCGGTTCCTCTTTTCCTTTCTATATTCGTAGACTTACGTCTCAAGGTTTCTTATCGTTCTTCTCTATTCTTTTTTTTTTTTTCTTCTCTATTCTTTCGGAAGAAGTCACTAGTTTCGTTTCTTTATCACCTTTTCTTGTCTTACCCTTTCTGATCTCTAGAGAAGTTCTTTTAATCTCTACACTTCCCGTGTAAAGTACATTTCTACCCGAGCTATGTCCTGTCTTTACCATACCTGGATTGTCTTCGTCTTCTATAATTCTTCTCCACCGTCCTTATGTGTCTTGTTGACATGTTTATCTAGAAGTACTGGGTCTATTAGTGCTACCACACTAGTGAGTAGATCTCGGTCTGTAGGACCTTACACTTCAGTTCACCCGGAATCTTTCGTAGTGATGCTTGTTTCGATCACCTCCACTACCTTAGGGTCAACTCGATAAAGTTTAGGACTTTCTACTACGACACTTTCACGACGTGAGTTATACGGTCGTTTAAACCTTTTGAGTCGTCACCGGTGCCCTGACCTTTTCCAGTCAAAAGCAAGGTCAGGGTTTCTTTCCGTTACGATTTCTTACGAGTTTGATGACGTGTTAACGTGAGTAGAGTGGACGATCATTTCATTACGAGTTTTAAGAGGTTCGGTCCGAAGTCGTTATGCACTTGACACTTGAAGGCCTACAAGTTCGACCAAAATCTTTTCCGTCTCCTTGGTTTCAGTTTAACGGTTGTACGCGACCTAGTAGTTTTTTCGTTCTCTCAAGGTCTTTTTGTGGATAAAGACGAAATAAAGGATACGGTTTCGCAAACTGACACATCTAGTCTTAGTTGACACCTTTTAAGAAGTTCTCTAACCTTATGGTCTGGTAGACTGGACGGAGAACTCTTTGCACATATGTCCAGTCCTTCGTTGTCAATCTTGACCTGTGCCTTGTTGTCTGACCAAGGTTTATGCTTTTCCACATGCAGTTCTGACATATAACAGTGAGACGAATAAATTGAATATACGTCTTATGTAGTACTCTTTGCGACCCGACCGTCTTCGTGTTCGACCTTAGTCCTAAAAACTTTCTTTATAGTTATTGGAGTTCCATACGTCTACTGTGGTGGGAATACCGTCTTTCACTTCTCCTTGATTTTTCGAAGAACTACTTTCACTTTCTCCTCTCACTTTTTCAACAGAAGTTCGAGTTGTAAGTCTTTTGCTTCTAGTACCGTAGAACAGGGTAGTGAAGTACCATTTATCTACCCCTTTGTCACCTTTGTCACAGTCTGAAATAAAACCCCCCCGAGGTTTTAGTGACGTCTACCACTGACGTCGGTACTTTAATTTTCTGCGAATGAGGAATCTTCTTTTCAATACCGGTCGGATCTATCGTATAAGTTTTCGTCTCTGTAATGAAACGGTTGGTTCCAGGCAGATCAGTTCCGATACTAAAAAGGTCACCAGTACATACCAACACTAACAACCTGACACTTCTTCCGACTCACGGCTTCTTAACTACGAAAACTTGACACCACAACCTCTTCTGAGAACTCTCAGGGAACCTGACGTTCCTCTGGGTTGGTCAGGTAAGACTTCCTATAGTCGGGACCCTAAAGAAACCTCCCTTACTACGATTTCTACTTTGAGGTCATTAAACCGGTGGAGCACGTTTCTCAACTGAGTAACCTTTTCTGACACTACGACCCTCCCTAACCCCCATCCTCCTCTTCCCCTGCTGTCTCCTACTCTACCGACCTACCGTAGTGACTGAACTACCTACACTCAGACTCACTTGAGGTTCTCAACCACTACCTGTACCTCCCGACCGCACGACGCTAAGTACCCCAACGTTTCTCAGCCTGTGTTGACTCACTGACTTGACTTGACTTCGAATTAAATCAATATACTATTTGGATATTCTTTACTATGTATTAAAATCCAATTCTTTAGTAGAGGACATATAAATGTAGAGGACATATACTATTTGGATATTCTTTACTATGTGTTAAAATCCAATCCTTTAGTAGAGGACATATAAATGTAAATAAGGATCTAACATATCTACTCTATTATTTTGAGTCTCTTTAAACTACTGAACAGTTTCAAAGTCTCCCTTACTCCTTTGGATCTATAGAAAATATTTACCCATCACTTACTCACTTTTACGAGTCAGTATAGGTTGAGAAACTCTGGAGGACGGTCCGAGGAGGTAGGTACCCTAAAAGGTCCGTTCCTATGGCCTCACCCAACAGTAAAGGAAGAGGTTTTGACTTGATGTGTTACTAGTACTTCCCTGGACTTGGCAATTAGAAGACTGGACCTTAGTCTACGGAATAGGTAATCCGGAACGTCGGGACGATATTTGCCCACCTAACTGTAACTTTATTAACAGTGTATTAAAACACATTCAAATTCACATGTTACACAACTAAATTATGTACAACTCACAGATTGTGTGTACGTGTGTATATAAACCTTATACTAATGGTGGTATCGTAATCGATTGTGGGATAGTGAAGTGTATTAATAAGAAAAAAACACACACACCACTCTTGTTAATTCTAGATGAAAGAATCGTTGAAACTTCAAATATTATAACAACAGATATTAGTGGTACAACCCGTCACCTCGAGGTCCTGAATAAACATATGTTCAGTCTTCGAAAATGGGAATTTGTTGTAGATGGGATGGTAGGGGTGGGGGAGTGGGGTTGAGGGACGGGAACCATTGGTGGTAAGATGTGAGATATAAAGATCCAAACCGAAAAAAGTTATAAGATGTACATTCATTATAGTGTAAACAGAAAGAGATAGACTGAATAAAGTGAATCGTATTACAAAAGTTCGAAGTAGGTTCAACAACGTTTGTCGTCGTAAGGGAAATAGTACCGACTTGTTATAAAGTAATATGTGTATATGAAGTAGAAAACATATGGAAGGGTACAAATAGTATCGTAATAAGTGTTATCAATTCTATACTTTTGTTGAACCTACAAAATAGAAAATCACGTCTCGAATCTGTTCGTTTTTCGTTGAACGATGTCATCTTTTCCGTATAAAATCTCGGACCATCATACTTACTTTTTTAAGATCAAGAAAATAACCATTGACACTCCAGAACTCGTTCATTCGAGTTAAAGGAGCGGAAATTTTACAACTTTAAGTACGAATTAAAATCCTGGAAATCCCTTCGACCCTCCACTAAGTATAAATTGTATGTCTCTCATAAGTTATTTGATATCGAGGTTACTAATCTTAGTTTCTTCGATGCGTATTTTGGTCTAATTTATAGAAGGACCAACGGACTTTCTTACTAAGTATCGAAATCAATTCCTAAGAAACGGAAGTTTATTCTTATAGGTCCCTTAAGGGACCGTCAAGTCGCCAATTCTGAAGTGGAAGGTTACGTCCTCCATACCCAAACTGGGGACTAACCCCACGTTACTAGTGTGTACGGAATACTGGTTTTTTGTTTTTGTATTTTTTTATCTTCGTTACAACATTTTTTAATTTCCGAAATTTCTACCAAGTGTATTTTTTAGAATTTTCTTTTATTGTTATAGTAGTTTAACGGGTTCTTTTTTTATTTACAAATTTTGTAAAATTTTCTAAGATCCTACAGAAAACTTTATACTACTAAGATAGTCCCATTCCTAAAACGACAAAAAAAAAAAAAAAAGGACCGATACAGGGGTCACGGAGCCCATCACAAACCGTTCATGTCTCGCACGGTATTAATAACAATTCATTTCCCTACTTCCCGATTGTCGTCACAAAGAGTTGAAAACAAGTAATGATGGGAGGATTCCTCGGAAAAGTCTATAACACAAGATTAGTAATAGTAGGGATACTTTAATTTATAATTCCTCATTCTAAAATTTGGGTGTCTCTATACTCCATTTATTTATCGACAACACAATTTGGTGATGTAAAATCTCAAACGAAAAAGTCGTTTTCGATTGACTACATTGAAGGAAACCCTCCCGAAAGATCTAATATCACGATACCAATAGGTAAAACCACCGGAGAACCGTATATAGTATTTGATCAAGTCACACAAAAGATCTATACCTTCAAGACGTACTTTGAATTGTTGTAGTAGAAACATCTTAAACCTCTAAACCAACTATCAACCTAAACGGTAAGGTAACGATAGTAAAAAGAAGATCCTAGATCGACGGACTTCAAAAAAGTAGGTGTACCGATAGATTAAAGAAAAAAGTAAATTTTTGTAAAAAATAATCTTATATCAACTAAACTTTACAACACAAATCAAAGACGACGTGTTGTTTCACTTAGTCAATATGTATATGTATATAGGCAAGAAAAAATCTAGAAAAAGGGTATATCAAGTAAGGTCTCATCAAGGGACACGATACATCATCCAGAATAATCAATAGATAAAATATATATCATCACACATATACAGTCCATTGGTTAATTATGATGTCATGGTACGTCACAGTGCAGTACTACTTCATTAATACGAGAGAAGTAGTAATTCTGGAGTGGTCCAACTCTTTCCACAAAGGGACCACCAAGTCACCGTTTCTTAGACGGACGTTACGCCCTCTGCAACCAATCTAGGGACCCAATCCTTCTAGGGGACCTCTTCCTTTATCGTTGGGTGAGGTCATAAGAGTGCACCCTTTAGGGTACCTGTCTACTCGGATCATCCGATCTCGGGCATCCCAACGTTTCTCGACCTGTGTTGAATCACTGACTCTTGTGTGTGTCCGTCCAACTCTTTCCACTCGTCTGGTCTTCGAAAACTCCTACACCCGACCTCTTACAACGACACTCTACAGTGAAGATCTAAATAAAATTTTGATATACCTTCCCTGTTCTTCTTAGATACTTATCCTATTTTCAGAAACCGTCGTTTACGAATGTGTGTCTTGTATTATATAGTAAGTTTGTTCTTGGTTTGAATATAGATGTATTGACGACGGACTTTATCTGAAAGACACAACCGTCAGTGGACGAAGTACGTTACTTAACGGGTATAAGTAAGACAAAGGAAAAGGAGATAACACTGAAGGGTCATCTCTGAAGGGCCCAAATGTAAATAGGAGACTAAACATCATTACCTCAAGGGAGAGGGTCGAGGCTTGAAAAGATCCAGTACCGAAACTGGATCTTTCGAGGTACAAATAGAGGGTGTAACCTAAATTTGGTGACGATCATGTAAACTGTATACTATACATAGATTACGGGATTGATATTTACTGACTAATTTAGGGTTATTCGTCCGTAAAGAACAAGATCCAGGTCATAGAATTTACGGATAAGACACTGTGACTCGGTAAGAAGTACTTGAGAAGACGGATCTCGAAAGAAACATTGAGACAAGAAAGAATACGGACTACCGGTCTCGACAGACAGTCAAGAGTCTCACATAAATTTTAAGGACTACATTAAAGGAGACCATTAGTCAGGAAAATCCACCTGGGATAGTCTTTCACAGTCTGTTTTGACTCGCTGATTCGTGTCGTGTGTAGGAATATTCTTCTGACGGGACCACCGAGTCCTCATTCTTTAAACGGACGGTTGTGTCCTCTGCACCCAAGTCAGGAACCCAACCCTTCTAAGGGACCTCCTCCTTTACTGTTGGATAAGGTCATAAGAACGGGTCTCTTAGGGTACCTGTCTCCTCGGACCGACCGATGTCAGGTACCCCAGTGTCTCAGTCTGTCCTGAATCGTTGATTTGTTGGTTAGGAATATTATTCGAGGTAGTTAGACGAAGGGACCAATGTAATGGGGATTACCAAAGGGTTCCAATAACAGGTTGGTTCTATCTAAAGGACTTAGTCCTGTTCCTATTAATAAACTGATGTTTTAATAACTAAGACGAGTATATAAGAACGACGACACTGGTTTTGACTATTTTGATACTAGTTTAAAGGAATCTTTAACTATCTTTGGATTCCAATAAGAAGATGAAAGAAAGGTCTACAATATTAAATCTGTCGGTGGGGCAGGGAAAAGGAACCGTTATAGGAACTGCACATAGCGTCTACATGCACCAACCTGAACTTCAGATTTCATCCATGTACTTGTAAAAGTAGACTCTGTCATATTGATACAATTTGACTTTGAATGAAATGAGAGATCGAAGACTAAACCAGACTAAAATAAAACGTACTGAACAATGGTTCCGAATTAAAAGTAATCAAAGATAAGTAAAGGAAAAGTTTAAAATATTATCATGAAGTCGTCTGAGACACCACTTTAAGTAAAACAAACCAAAATACAAAAATTGTTCTATTTACAAAAATTTACGAAAACAACTAGTATTTCAGTTTACTCAGTACTTTTGGTGAATCACCATCAATAAATGTCCGATGTTTTCAATGTTGTAAAAAAATTTTTCATACAAAAGGAAAAGAAGAATCCATATTTGGTGACTTTTCCTTATTTGTTGCAAAACCTGAGACACAGTTCGAATCTTTTACATAAGTAATTCTTTTTTCATTTCTAAAACTACTGTTTGAAAAGAGACTTGAAACTCTAAAAAAAGATGTATTTATCGTTGTTTTATTGATGAACTTTACACGGTTTCATTCTTTTGACTAAAAATTTTCTTTTGTATTGACAAAGACTTATTTTGGGATTTAGACCTATCTGAATTCCCATATGGGAACAACTTTCTCAATAGAAAAAACGGAGAGAACTTAGGAGTTACGTCATAACGTAGTACTATTTCATTAAGGAGAGAGACCAACCAGAATATAGATTAGTGTCCGGGTGAGGACTTGGGGGACGTGTCACGTCACCCAGGGGACGGATGTACGACATAACGTACCTTAAGATAAGGACACATAGTCCGTGAGTTATTCTGAGACCTATCATTACGAACGACAGATACCAGTATGGACAGTCTCCAAAGAGAAGGACAAAATTACTCGGTGACCGGGAAGGTTATACTTTTCCTACATTATAACAGTTGAGTAGAAATTCATCGACCAACACAACAGAAGAAAAGATAGGGGTAGTCCTTTCTCTTTATTAAACGAAATTGTACTTTAATTGTCACTATAAGTAAATGAGATGTACACATTGACACACCAGGAGACAGTTTTATGTTAGATCTCTCTAGAACCCCCAGAGGTGTCGGGTTTCTTGTAGTGTAACTGGGTAATGTAGGTACCCAGTAGGAAACAGTAGACTCCTACTATAGGAAACAGTAAACTATGTAGGAAATAGTAGACTCGGTGGTCCCTTCGGCCCGAACCTACCCCCTTCTCACTAATCAAAAGTCTCCTATCCACCTGTAGACTTGTGTCCGATCAGAAATTCATCTTGTTCTCTCATTACCTATGACTTTTCTATTTGTACTTGTATATTAGACGAGAGACAGGAAATCCCCGAAGGGACCTCCGAGTCTGTCATTTCTTAGACGGACGTTACGTCCTCTGGACCCAAGTCAGGGACCCAACCCGTCTAGGGGACCTCTTCCCTTACCGATGGGTGAGGTCATAAGAACGGACCTCTTAAGGTACCTGTCTCCTCGGACCGCAGGACATGAAGTACCCTAACGTTTCTCAATCTATACTGACTCGTTGATTGTGAAAGTAAAAGACAGGAAATACATGTATGTGTCCTTACTATCGTTTCCGATATAGACCCATCATTATGAATCTTAAAAAAGATACATGTAACGTTTTACAAACTTAAATAATATTATATGAGTATGTCTTTTTGTCACAGAATAAACTTGTATAACAATTCTTGTGTCGTAAAACATATGGACTTTAAGGTCTTTCGTAATTTCGGTGTACTACTTTTGTTGTCAACTTATTCAATAAAAGATGGGAAATGAGGATCTGGTCAAATTGGAGATCTAAGTCTCCTGGGTCTTCAGTCGCCCCTTAACTCCCATCTCTACGGAGTGTATTCCCCTGATCTCTTTTCAAATGGTATACGAAGAAGGGTTACGTCTAAAGGTTGATTTTATTCTAGATTCCTCTTTCTTCCTTCTCAAAGTTAAACAACTTTACAGAATACACTGATAGAGTACTCTGAATCATATGTCAATGGTTTTACTTGAGAATACTCTAATTTACTAACTTCAAAATCGACTTTCACCGGTTTTATCGGTACGGTAGATAGACTCTGAAGTTGGTTTCTCAAACCTTCTTTATAGTCTGAACTGACCTAGGACCTCCTTTTTCTTATCTCAAACAAACGGTAGTGTGATTCAGAATCGTATTATCGATCTGAACACCTTCTCGTTCTCAGTGCTTACTCGTATCTTCTCCTACATTAAAGGTTTTTTCTGATATCTTTTTAGTCCAAACTTCTTCTTTTCTATCAAATGAAGACTTATACAATTCAACCTCTATTGACATTTTGTAAATTCATTTCCATAGTATCAATCACAATCAGCATAGACTGAGAAACTCTGGGGGTACCTGATATCCGACGGTCGGAAGAGACAAGTGTCTTAAAGGGTCCGTTCTTATGACCTCACCCAAAGGTATGGGAAAAGGTCCCCTAGAAGGTCTGGGTTCCTAGTTTGGGTCCAGAACGTAACTTCCGTCTAAGAAATGACAGACTCGGTGACCCTTTCGGGGTTTCCCGTTCATTAACGTACTCCAATCTCGAATCTTCCCCAAGAGACCATCGAGTCGACCATTTCTTAGGTGGACGTTATGTTCTCTGGGGTCAAGTTATGGACCCAGTCCTTCTAAGGGACCTCTTCCCTATTCGATGGGTGAGGTCATAAGAACCCAAAGGGACCACCGAGTCTGTCATTTCTTACACGGTCGTACTCTCTCTGGACTCAAACTAGGGACCTAACCTGGAGACCCACCCCTTCTAGGGGGACTCTTCCCGTACCGTTGGGTAAGGTCATAAGAACGGACCTCTTAGGGTACCTGTTTCCTAGGACCGGCCCCGCCCCCCCCCCCCCCCCNCCCCCCCCCCCCCCCCCCCCACCAGATGTCAGGTACTCTAACGTCTTAGTCTGTTCTGAATGGTTGATTCGTACCTCCTCCTCGATTCATTTTCCTGTTAATCTCTAGATTTAAATCTTCAACTATACTTATTGTAATTTTAGTTCCTCCACCCATTCAAGGTAATCCTGTTCTTTCTCCTTCTCTTGAACCTTGTTTCGCTACGTTGGAGAGTGTAAAGCTCTAGTCTCTCTCTTCGTCGATGGAAGTCCATGACTCGTCTCTCTAAGTCTCTCTACCACCCTCTTACTGGTGTATACTCACGGTGTCTGCAGTTCCGTCCTGGTATAACTATTTATACAGGAAACTACGACTTTGTAGTTCTCTCTAAACATTTACCAAGTGACTCACCGTTATATTTCTATTGACCACTTCGATTGTTCCTCCAACTTCACTTTACCCACTAGTCATAAGTACACTCTTTCGACTACTCGTTCACTCTACGCTCTTTTCCTTCTTTTTTTGTTAAATTGAGGCACCGGTTGAATTTTTTCAAGAGAACCTTACTTATGTATATATACATACCGGTTAGGGAAACGACAGGTGGATTTTGATAGTGTTGTAATAATTAACCGATATGAGATTATATTTTATTTTTCTAATCAAACCACCACCACCACAACAAAATATCTTTTAAGAGGACACTTCCCTCATCTTTCTATACTTATATCACTCGTTACTTATACCCGAGTACTTAAAACAAATTCCTTCCCTTCATACTTCAGTATAAACTGAAAAAAACCCCCCCCCCCAAACCCCACTTACATATGTTTACCTAACGAAAAATCATCCAACTAGAAGATAAATGGTCAGAACGACTTGAGTTGTAAAGAAAAAACCAGCATGGGACGTCGTACACTCTAAAATCAAGAGATTGGTCCCTAACTTTGAGGGTGGGGGACGTAACCTTCTTCTTCAGAATGGGTGACTTGGTGGTCTAGGACTCTGGTATAAACATACTATCTTCCCGAAATCATTTCTCCTTATTAAATTTCGTCGTTCTCTAAAACATCTAACACATCGAGAATCACCCAAAACTTTCCCATACTCTAATACCTTGGTTTCTACGTACACCTCTCTAAAAAGAAAACTATCTTTCTCGTGAGTATTTTGTAGTATTAATTAACTTGTCTTCATTGGTGTCAAACGTCCCAGGTCATGTAAGGATTTTATCAAGTCTCAATATAAGGAATTCCTTCCTTCAACCTCCCCCTAATTTAACAACATTCTTTCGGTTATTCTTTCTTTACTTCTCGACACGAGGACTTGATCTTTAGTTCTTTAGATTTTAAGTAATAATGTAGCTCTGAAGTTGTAACATACAAAGCTGAAGAAGTAGATTTGGGGTCCTCAGGAAATCATAAAAGACTCGGAGACGAGATACGGGTCAGAACCCAATACCGATCTATAAATAGAACCAAATGAATATCGAATACCGTCGGTATTTCGTCTCCATAACTAGAGTACTAAAATATCCATTTATTTTACTCTACTTCTCTGTTATTTATTGGGTTCCAACATGTCGATTTTTCCTCCTGTTCTACTTGATTTTTACATACAAACCTACTAAGTTCAAGTCGAAGATACAATGTCCTCACAACCTTTTATATTTATATAGTATTAGTCATTTCGCGAAATATGAGAAAAGTCTTCTTTCAGGGTAATACACGAATCCTATTAAAAATTTTTATACCATTATCGTAGTGATAATATACCAAGTGCATATTAAACTTTTAAATACATTGACCTCTGTCCTCATCTTTTTTTCAGTAGACGTTTATAAGTCATAAAGAGCGTGTTAAACGTAACTGAGATAAAAGGTCTCGGTAGGGAGGAGGATCAGTGTCGGTAGACCAAAGGAAGATGGAGGACGAGAAAGTGATTTCGATGTCCTTGTTTGCCTCGACGGACCTCGTTTAGTTAAAGGGTAATAGGAATTACACACTTCGGCTCTGAAGACTGTCGCTAGCGTCAGAAACAGATGACTATACCAACTTTTCAGTACAAATGTATTGTCTTTTACAAAAGTACATCTTCCCTACCGTACCCGCACGCGCCACCACCCTACGACACAGCATTATACTCTTGACTAAGGAGCGTTGTACATTTGAATCGTAAAGAGACGTCTCCCGAGCCTCCAGAGAAGGACTTTTACGTCTCCCTAAAGTTTAGCACACATAAATAGTTTAAGGAACCTCACGAACTCTCTTAGACAGGTCGTCTTAAATCTCTCCTCTTTTATTTCCCCCACCCCCCCCCTTATGGGTTTCTCGGGAGGTAGGAAGGGAAGAAAGAAGGAAGACAGAAAGGTAGTCATAGGTGATACGGTCCGTGACATGTTCTATGACGATAACTGGTTACCCTTTTTTTCTATTCCGAGGATAAGAGTCTCTTGTATGTAAGATCACCTTCTTCTGTATTGTTATGTTTGTGTAAGGGTCTGACTCTTCTACGGTCGCCATTCCTGGTACGCCTCGCCATTTTATTCAAGGGCACAAACTTATACCGACCCACTGACGTAATAAAACCACCAATTCTTTCCGAAGAAACTCCTCCACTGTAAATTCACTTCTTACGTGAATGTCCTTATTGAGTCGACACGTGTTTAATCCATCTTCACACAAACCCCGTCTCTTTTCTTGGCCACGTTGTAAGACTCGTTTAAAACCTCGGTCCCCACTGTCTCGTCCATTCACTTCCTCGGGTACCGAACACCGGTCACCCCTTTATCCTACTCTCCTTTAATTTTTCCAACCGTTCCCGGACTAGAATGTCTTGAGGCGTCCTGTCTTATTCTACAGATGGAAAATAAGATACACGTATTGTTTAGATAACCCGTCAAAATTCATCTCTTTCCATTATTAGACTAAATAAGACCTTCTATATACTTCTTACTCAAGAACTCTTCGTACTTATTTTTGTTTCTCTTTGTTGGACATCTTTAGAAGTGTGAATGGACAATATCTGACCTTGACATACGTTTAAAAATGTATGTTTCAAAACTTTTCTAACACGACGATTTCTTTTTCACCAGCTTTTTAGTGTTAAGACCAGATATCTCTGTAATATTTTTACTTTTTTGTAGATAGTTGGGTGGGGTTATATAGTAGGATACGTTAGAGTATCAACAAAAGACCTAGTCTATACACTTATGAACGGTGCAATCAAGTATTGTGTGTGAGAACAGTAATAACGAGCCTTTCAGAGGTTAAGTGACATAAAGAATCTACGTAATATTTAAAGGTAAACAAGGGAACGGGGTCCGACAATTATAAAATCGTTGTATTAAAATTCTTACAGTGACACGTCATGTCTGACGTGTCGGAGTCCTTTAACCCGGGTCGACATTTTTCCACATCCGATAATGTAAAAACATTAAGAATCACTCTGAAAAGGTAAAATGTGCTTACGGATGGCTCTGTTCAGAAACAAATTCTGCGTACCTGTGGACCTCAGACTTGTTTATACTGTTTAACTTTTGATCTTGGTCTTTTTTATACAAAACCTATAACAGTTTCAATATATTATTAACATTCTCTGTGTTTTATAAAATTCCGAAAAGAAAATATAAATAGGAACTGTTAGTCGTTTGTAAATTAGTAACGGTTGATATTATTATTTCGTTTGTAAATGACTTACGAGTGACACATGGTCAGTGACCAAAAATATTAGTAACAGAACAAATTAAAAGGATTGTACCACGAAGATTGGTAGCAAGATTATTTACACGGTCTGTGTACTAAATACGAAATCCTATAGCTCTTACATACTTCAACAGGGAGAATTACTCGAGTATACAACAGTTTACCTGTCTATTAATGAAACGTAGGACTTTTATGTGATTATCGAGAGATGTCGTTCCTAGACCCAAAGTCAAATCATATAAGGTGCCGACCAAGTACTTACAAACCGTTTAACCCCTTTTGTCTTCTTTGGACTGTCTTCTATTATCCGTCCTCTCTAAAACCCAAAACTGGGCCCCCTTGTCTTTATAAATAAGTGCCTACGGCTATCCTTTCTTATCTCATTGTCTTACGCTACTACCTCACACAACAATCGGACTATTCAATCTATACTCAGAATGGGTCTCTGTTCCACATACCTCTTCCTTTTTTTTTTAGAGATGTAATTGTTTCCTAAATTACTGTGAACCCTTGGTTCTTCCCTTTGAAACCTCCACTTTACTGTTTCTGTTGACTCATGTATTTCCGTCAACCACACACACACACCCTCTCTCTCTCTCTCACACACACACACACACACGCGCACACGCGCACGAGTCAGGACAGACTGAGAAACACTGGGGCGGTCTTCTTCAGCGTTTCCCACACTGACGTCGAGTTGAATTAGTCGAATTTAGTCTATCTCACTGTCATGGGGAGGGGACGAAGTTAGGGGTCCCTGATATCGGGAGGTCCGAAGAGACGGGTTCCTTAAAAGGTCCGTTCTTATGACCTCTCTCAACTGTAAAGGATGAAGTCCCCTAGACGGACTGTGTCCAAAACTTGGGTGTAAAGAACGTAAAGGACATGCCCGTCCGTCTAAGAAATGACGATTTCTGACGATGATTCTTAGTCCCTATGTTAAGAAGAATCAAACTCCGTTACCGTGATAGGGACAAGAAAAAATCTTTCGAAGGGGGGTGAGGAGGGTAAGAAATAATCTTTTAACCACTTCCGTCCTTCCCTTGGGACACTCGGTAGATAACCGAAATACCCCTTTCGTTACAAAGTCGAGTCAAGTCAAGTCAAGTCAACACGGGTTGAGAAACGTTGGGGTACTTAGCGTCGTGCGGTCCGGAGGGACAGGTAGTGGTTGAGGACCCCAAATGAGTCTGAGTGTAGGTAGCTCAGTCACTACGGTAGGTCGGTAGAGTAGGAGACAACTGGGGAAGAAGAGAACGGGGGTTAGGGAGGGTCACAGTCTCAGAAAAGGTTACTCAGTTAAGAAGGCTACTCCACCGGTTTCATGACCTCAAAGTCGAAATCGTAGTAAGGAAGGTTTCTTTAGGGTCCCGACTAGAGGAAGTCTTACCTGACCAACCTAGAAGAACGTGAGGTTCCGTGAGAGTTCTTAGAAGAGGTTGTGGTGTCAAGTTTTCATAGTTAAGAAGCCGCGAGTCGGAAGAAGTGTCAGGTTGAGAGTGTACGTATGTAATGGTGTCCTTTTTGGTATCGGAACTGATCTGCCTGGAATCAGCCGTTTCATTACAGAGACGAAAACTTATACGATAGATCCAACCAGTATTGAGACGTATCTTCAATTTATTCGTCCCACTGTTATATGTCGGAACTGCATGAGGAAAAGGATAAACCTTGGTCAGACAACAAGGTACAGGTCAAGATTGACAACGAAGGACTGGACGTATGTCTAAAGAGTTCTCTATCCAGTCCACCAGTTTAAAAGAGAAGAGAGGAGTGTCCTTCCCTTTTTCTTTCCATATAAAAAGAGGTAATATCGTTAGGAGTAGAAGAAGAGTTCGGTTCACTTGAGTCCTTCGAAGGTCTGTTAGTAAATACAGTCAGTGTACTAAATACGAAATCCTATAGCTCTTACATACTTCAACAGGGAGAATTACTCGAGTATACAACATTTTACCTGTCTATTAATGAAACGTAGGACTTTTATGTGATTATCGAGAGATGTCGTTCCTAGACCCAAAGTCAAACCATATAAGGTACCGACCAAGTACTTACAAACCTTTTAACCCCTTTTGTCTTCTTTGGACTGTCTTCAATTATCCGTCCTCTCTAAAACCTAAAACTGGACCCCTTCTTTATAAATTTTGGACGTCCAGATGAGACCTGGTCTCGCACGAATAACCTCACTGTTGATTGGATCTGTCTCCTACCTGTACTCGTTTCCATTAAACTATTCTACATTGACCTGTTGTCCTATGGGTTCGAGTGGAAATTTGTACTCTACCACAGGTCCCTTGTAGGGCTCATCAGGTTACCAACCCTGAAGCGGAAAGTCACGTCTCCGACACCCAAACTAGGGACGAGACTCTTGATTCTAGGGTGTACAGAGTACCGGTTTTGTTTGTTTGTTTGTTTGTTTGTTTTTTTGGAGTTTTGTATTTTGTCTTCGTCATAACATTGTTTAAGTTATTTCTGAAATTTTTACCAGGTGTAGTTTTTTTTTTTCCTTCTTCAACAGGTACATACCTTCTTCCCCGGTTAAGGTCGTCCCTTTAAACCGATTCCGTCACCTTAATAGTTCCTTCAATGAAAGATCCTCGTATTGTGTCAAGTCTTCTCTTTCCTCCTACTCACCGTTCAGTCTCGTACCTCTTACCTCTCGTAAGTGTAGTACTATCTGGAATGTACGACCCGACTTCTGAAACGTTCTTCTAAGGGGCCTCTTCCTTTACCGTTGGGTGAGGTCATAAGAGCGGACCCTTTAGGGTACCTGTCTCCTCGGTCCACCATACATCAGGTACCCCATCGTTTTTAGTCTACGTTGACTCGCTGATTATCGTGTCGTGTTGTGCTCGTATACATGCAAAACCATCTGTTTCATAAGAAATGAGACCTCCTTCTCAAGATACGAAGGTTATTTCCAGTTCTGAGTGACCGAATACCCTTTATGGAACTCTTAATTCCTCTATTACATCCACCGACGGCGACATTGTCTTCTTTATTCACTAATGTCACATTTGATTTGTTGACGTTTTCCTTCGTGTAAACTCCCCTCTCTCTGTACTCTTCCTTCGTCCAATTCTATAGTCAAAACTGTGTTGACTTAAACTCTAAGACCACTCTTATAAGTCATCGTGAACCTATATAGGCAGACTCAGAAAATCTCTCTCGATCTAACCCTTTTATTTAAAACCTAAGTAGTCTCATGTGTGACGTTAACTCAGATACTTCAGGTCGTACGTTTTGTATTCACTATTGTTAGGTAGAGTATAATATAGGACTCCACGAAAAGATTGGTTTACACAACAAAAGAAGAGGAAACGAGAACCAACCAGTATAAGGTCTCGACATAAAAAACGGAAGAAGAAGGGACGGGACTTCTAAAAATGAAAACAAAATCCAGGGTTACATTGTGAATAAAAGAAATCACTATAAGGAAAGAGAGGTTCGGACTTCTTTTACTTAAAATAAAAGATCTCGTAGAACCCTAAATAAATAATTGAAGAAACTGTTGCCGTAATTCTAAGAGTGAACGAAAACCTCGACTGTACACTTTGACTCCTACTTGAAGAGATTTATGGGCGAGAAATCCCTACACCCTCTAACATACCAAAGGGGTCTCTCGATTAGACATCTTTTAACAAATGGCGTAGATACTTATTCAAACCACTCGTGTGTATTATATCTAAATAATAAATAACGAAAACAAGTAATAACGTGTGACTTCCGTAGTTTGAGAATGTTCGTATTTAAAAAATTTTCCCGTACTTCCTTCTTCCGTACATGTACAAAGGAATCTTAAAACTTTGTCGTCAAAGTTTTGTGGTACAACACCAAATCAGCGAGTCAGCACAGACTGAGAAAACGTTGGGGGACTTGACGTCGGGTAGTCCGAAGAAACAGGTACCCTTTAGGGTCCGTTTTTATCACCTAACGCAACTACAAAGGAAGAGGTCCCGGAGAAGGGTTGGGTCCCCAACCTGGGTACAGAGAACACAACGTAATATAAAGTTCACCTAAGAAATGACGACTTGGTGACCCTTTCTTTGTTAGTTATATCTATTAAATCTTTAAACTCACATTACTGAATACTTTTTATAAGAGGTTTAAATTTTTATATATACCTGAAGGGACCACCGAGTCTGTCATTTCGCAGACAGATGTTACACCCTCTGGTCCCAAGGTCGGGACCCAACCCTTCTAGGGGACCTCTTCCTTTACCGTTAGGTGAGGTCATGATAACGCATCTTTTAGGGTACCTGTCTTCTCGGACCATCCGGGGTCAGATACCCCAACGTTTCTCAACCTGTACTGACTCGCTGAAGTGAAGTGAAGTGAAGTATTCACTAAAAATGGTGGGGAAACACAGAACCATTATTTTAACCCACCATATATTTTACAAACCAACCCCAGTATTTAACTTCGTAACGAGAAATTTAGAGTAAAAAGAGGGAACCCCAGTGTAGGATGGGTCTATAGTAACTGCGATCTATTAGTTACTGTCACGAATAACCTCCAGAAGTATTCCCACTATTTTGTACTCAATCTTCTAGGTCCGACAGAGAAAGACTGGGGTTCGGTAATCTTTTTCAGTGAACAGGAAAAAAGGGAATAAAGAATATCAAAAGTAAACATGAAAAGAAGTACAAAAATATAAATATATCTACTACGTTCAAGTTATATAAAAACGTACTTTCTCTCATTTCCCTCAGGGTCTATGTTAGGTATTAATTCTATTCACTATAGAAGTGAAAATTAGAGTTAATACGACTCGTCGTTTCGACGATTTATACAAACCTTAACGATTCACAACCCTTATCGTCTTCTCTATACAGTGATATCGTGTCCCCAAGTCCTTTCTTATACCTAATAGAAGGACAAAATAAACTATAAAACCTAAACCCATAGAAGACTAAAATCCCTACTACTATGTTCCAGGTGTCCTATACTTCACTAAGTAGTCGAGAGGATTTTCTGATGTGACACCCTGTTAATTCAGGAGAGTATCTCTAAACCTAACGAACGATTCCCATCCTTCTTCCTTACACAATACAAGTTTAAGTCCTCCGTCTCCTGGAAACCTCCAAATGTTTAGTATATTATGGATTCAAGGGGGAGAGGAATCCAGGTTTAAACAGAGGAACCCCCTTTACAACGGAAGAACCTCGTACACACTAGATCTTCTTACAAACTATACACGAACCATATACATTATATATATACCGTGTATAATATATATATTACGTACAGATATAATATATATTATGTATAGACGGATAATGTATACATTTAAATATACATAATATATATATATTAGACAAAATCAATTAATTTTTTTAAGTACATTGTCTTCTTTCGGGAGTAAAGTTTTTGATTTGTCTCCTAATAAGTAATTTCTAACAACTTTTTAATATGACATATTTCATGACTCCTCTCCATCGTCTTTACTTTTATCACTCCGTCTTTAAAACACTTTCTTTCCTACCGTGTTTGGTGATTCACTTTATGTTCTTTACCTATTTCATTCCATGTAATATCTCGACTTTGAAGACCACCGAGTCAGTCATGTCTTAGGTGGACACCACGTCCAAACTAACGACCCATTCTAGGGGACCTCATCCTTTACTGTTGGGTGGAGTCATAAGAATGGACCTTTTAGGGAACCCGTCTCCTCGGACCGTCCGATGTCAGGTACCCCAACGTTTCTCATTCTGTACTGACTCACTGATTTTGTGGTTCGTGGGTGTCTCCGACTTTGCCTAGACTCCCTGTTTTACTAACTGAGTCTTCTTGTTCCTTATGGGTCACCTTCTTTCCCTTCTACTCCTAAAGTTATCTCATCTTTTACCTGAAACGGATCTATTCTTTCTCAAAACTCCAGGAACTAAGTCCGAACTCTTTGAGACGTGGTCATTTACTAGGACCTTTTCTCTTACCTCCTAAATCTTAACCGTTCCTAGAAAAAAAAAAAAAAACGAAAATAAGACAACCGTGATGATTCAGAAACTTTCAATTTGATATGTCTAAGTTTTTTAGATTTCTCTTTAATAGTGAGATCGAAAATATCGGAGAAAATCTTACTCTTTTAGACAACGACAAATCGTAAAGTATAAATCCGAAGGTGTGACGGTGGTCGAATTAAATGGATTTTACGTGTAGGTTGGTGTCGTCCAGAGACAAAGTTTCCCAAGTCACTGAAGTGTCGTGTACGGTCTATTTCACAGTCAAGGGCTCGACTCTTCTCGAAGGGACTACTGAGTCTCCCATCTCTTAGGCGGACGTAATACTCTCTGGACCCAAACTAAGGACCCAGCCCTTCTAGGGGACCTCTTCCCTTACCGTTGAATGAGGTCATAAGAACGGACCTCTTAAGGCACCTGTCTCTTCGGACCGTCCGATGTCAGAGACCTCAGTGATTCTCGAGTGTACTGACTCATCGAAAGTGAAAGTGAAAAAGAAATGGCAGAATCGGTTGGTCCTTTCAGGTTCTTCTCCAAGAACGAGAGGTATCAGTCCGGGAAAGAATAGACAACTTAGAATCGTAGAGACGGAGTTTGAGATAAGGAATCCTTTATGATTAGAGAATAACAAACGGTGTAACTTCGAACAATTAAGAGTAGATTAAAAGTCGAGACTAATTTTAGATACCTTTTAGTTATAAAGGAAGACCAGTTTTGAAGTTAGGTCATGAAGAGATTTATGATTGAAACCATCGTTCTTCTGGAAAATATTACCATAGTATCTTAACCTTATCGAAACTTTCCGTAAGTTTTAAAGGAAAGTATATGTTGATTCTACACCAAAAATGAAACTTTTACATAGTTCATTTCGATAAAAACATCTTCTGACAAGTGAAAGAATTGTAACAAAAACTGACACTTTATATGGTATGAACACTTTTTCATTTATCTAGAACTCGTGAAATTTCCTGTTAGTCTTACGATGAGTTTGGCAATGGTTGCGACTATTGACTGTATTATGATCATGAAAACTCGTGTGGTTCAGAAAGAGGAACTGGTCAGAATCTGAAACGTTATAAAGTAAATTAAAAGAAATTCTAAAACCAAGGTCACATACTTGTACATTTGTAGGTCACAAGTCAAAACGACCTAAAACGTCACGTATATACGTCAGTACATTATTCACTCGAGACCCTCAACCACTACCTGTCCCTCCGGACCGCACGACGCTAAGTACCCCAGCGTTTCTCAGCCTGTACTGACTCACTGACTGGACTTGACTGGACTTATTCATAGTACTACCCAAGAGGAACAAGTCATAGTACAAATATTTAGGACAATGTACAAGTACGACGAAGTACATTGATCTAAATAGGTAGGAGTTGCGAGTCATCATAAGGTGATGTACTTATTACATAAATACGTATGATGACAACCGTCCAGACCCCGAATAAAGATCAAAAATCGATGCTATTTATCACACCATTACCTGTAAACAAGACTGGACACATTACATTTCAACGTAAAAACGAACCATAAATAAAACCTCACCTTAAAAGACCTGGTGTCCGTACGTGTACGAACCGGAATTATCCACGACAGTTTGTCGAAAGGTTTCGACAACTTGATTAAGGTCATGAGGTATTCGAGTTTTAATCTATGAGAAAAGACGTAAAAGATAAAATCAGTAAGATTAGTCACCCATCAATATAGTGTAACACCAAAATTAACTTAAAGTGAGAACAGATTTCTTCAACTCGTTGAGAAGTACAAAGACCCAAGTAGAAAACACTGTAAAGTCAAGTTCAGAAAACGGTAAAAAGTATAACTCATATACAGAATAAGAAAGGAGATAACATACGAACGAAAATAAACACAATTAAACGAAACGATAAGAGGTATGATACAGGAACCAAATTCAAAGAAACGTTACTTAAACGATACGAAAGTGGTACAAAGCATTGTACCTTTGAATATAGTGACCGAAAACTATAAAGTAGACAATCATGTATAGGTAAATAAAAACTCATGAGGAACGTGTTACAAAGGAAACAATATAAAAACAATAGTACGTTAGGGGTATAAAGAAAATATATGTCTCTAATGAGAAAACCAGGTAATTAATAAATCTAATAAATCTTTACATAATAGATTGAATGTTTATAAATCCCTAAAAAGATCAACATAAAGACAAGAAATGAAGACCTAATTAACATAATATCAGTCTTTAAAGTTAACAAACTTTAAATAACTCAGGACAAAATAACGGGTTGAACACCCGAGAGAATGAGATACGGAGTTCATGTGAACTTTGAGACACGTGAACACTAGTAACGAAGAAAAAGAAGAAGAAGAAAAAAAAAAAAAAAATAGTAACGAAGAAATTTCCATTTTACAGAAAAAGGAGACCAGTATTTTCTCTAAAAGAGAGACAGAAACCACGATTCACCAAAGGAGACCACTCAGAATAACAACACAAGAAAGTTGGGTGACTGTCTAACTTAGGTAAGTATCTTTTTTGTCATCAGGGACGGAGAGGGTAGTCCTTTCAATACTGGAAACCTATAAAATTCAATCGAAAATTCTGTGAGTGTACACAACTACGTTTTACATTGTTTTTAGAACTCCCTCTCTTGAGCCAACGTTAAGGGAGGTCACACTGAAAGAGTCAATGTACAAGTCCGAAAGGTCCCCTGAACCAAACTGGCATTATGGACATCATAAAGTACGATAATCTCTCTAGACACCGTATATTTCTTTTTCACAACTTAGAGACCTTTATAAATCTCCTGTTATGTCATGTCTGTGGATCTTAGGACGACTCCCCAAGACGGAGTCCTGACACTCTCTAAAGCGAAATGTAAAATCCGAGTGGAAGGGTCACAGGAGACGGTGGAGCCTGAGTCATTTACAGAATCAACTATTTTATTCACTATATAAACTGGTAGGTGATCTAAGTCGGTAGTTTTAGAGGTAACCAGACAGAAGAAAAGTCTCGTGAAAAAAACAGATCTTTTTCAAACGAGTGTAGAGTACAGGTCATATGCGTTAAACGACTTCTTGATTTTGTCGGTTCCTGAATAGACCATCAGGTCACCGATTGTGAGACGTACACGTTACGTCCCCTTGACTCAAGCTAAGGATTAGTCTCTCAATTCAGGTGTACGATGATAACTTTTTTTTTTTTTGTTTTGGGATTTAACAATACTTCTAGTTTCTAAGATGTACGGTGTTGATTCTGGACCACGTAGTTTATTTATAAGTTTTTATTTTCCCGGTCGCCAATCGTCGAGTAAGAGACAGAACAAACACGAAAAACTCAATCTGTTCCGACACCAGGATCACACTAATTTAACTGATCAAAAGACACTCATACCAAAGTCACACAGACGGGAGACTACGGGAGAACGTTGTGGATGGTAGAATGAACTCAAAGAGAATGGAACCCGGCCCCATAGAAAAGTGCCGACGAGGTCGTTTCGTATCGACGACGAGGAATGGGACCTGTTCCCCATAGAGGAATGGTGGTGGCAACGACTGGAAGTTCCACCCTATCGAGGAGATCCGGGATGACACTGACGCGTCGGTGGTGAGGAGCCCAACGAGGAGGGTGGTGACCGGGACCGGAACCCGCACTCCACCTAAGAGAGCCGGCGGGGACTGGAGCCTACGCCCCACAGAGGAGAGCCGGCGGTGTCTGGAGTCTACGGCCCATCGAGGAGAGCCGGCAAGGACGCGCCAGCGTCGGACCGTAAGATCAGACGACGGGGACCTGAGCCTCCATCCCATCGAGGAGAGCCGACGGGAATCATGCGACCGAGGCGTCGGTGGACGCGAATCACTTTGGTTCGATACGGACGACCCGTTGGGTTCTACCCGCCCAGTACCACCTCTCCAGACTGTCTTACACCAGATGACCTCTTCCATTACCGTTTGGTGAAGTCATAAGAACGGAACTCTTGGGGTACTTGTCATACTTTTCCGTTTTACTATCCTATGGTTTTCTCCTTGAGGCGTCCAGTCATCCACGGGTTATACGATGACCTCTAGTCACCTCTTCATTGAGGTCTTTCTTACTTCCCTACCTCGGTTTCGTTTTTGTTATGGGTCAACACCTACACTGACCACTATCTTCTTTCTAGGCTACGACATTTCTCGTTATAACGTATCCTTGGACTTTACAGTCCAGGTACTTAGTTCCGTTTAACCTTCACCAGTTTGTCGTCTACCGTTCCCACTTGCAGCTGTACAATCCTTAGTCACTTGATTTTATCTGACTTTACCTACTTAAATTGAGTCTACTGGTAATATAGATGATGACACCCGTCCTTAGGGAGTCTTCTTTACCTCATCGGTAGTACCAGTTGTTTTCTCAGACTTTACGTCATGAACCTACGTTAGAGTTTTTACTGTCTTACTAGAGACAAGCAGAGGTTCCGTTTGGTAAGTTATAGTGTCATTAGGTTCAGATACGGGGTTGGTCATTGCGACTTCTTCGACTTGAACTTACCGAAATACTTCTGGATGTTCTGGAAAATCTTGATTGTGGGTTTTTTCTGCAGGAAAAGTAATATCCCTGGCCCTTACGTTTTCATCCTTCAGTTCTTTGTGGTCCTCATTGTCGGTTTAAACCGGAACCTTACGCCTTACTTCGTCCCGTTTCTGATTATCTCAAAACGGTTCTCTTGTGTGAGCAGTATCGTTTGTGGGAGAAAGTTGTTGTGTTCTCTTCTGAGATGTGTACCTGTAGTGGTCTACCAGTTGTGGCTTTAGTCTAACTAATATAAGAAACGTCGGTTTCTACCTCTTCGAGATATGTCAGTCGTTTTTGTTCTGGTCCTCGACTGACACCGAGTCTAGAACTTGAGGAATAATGGTTTAAGTCTGAGTTTAACTTCTGTCATCCCTTTTGGCGATCTGGTAAGTCCATACTGGATTTGGTTTAGGGAATACTAATATGTCACCTTCACTCTTTATCTAAATTCCCGGATTTAGACTATCTGTCTCACGGACTACTTGATACCCTACTCCAAACACTGTAACATGTCCTCTGTCCCTAGTTCTGGTAGGGGTACCTTTTCTTTACGTTTTTTCGTTTAACCGACAGACCCCTCCAGAATGTTTATCGACACTTTTCTTCTCTCCACTTTTCGTTTCCTCTTTTCCTTTCTATATTCGTAGACTTACGTCTCAAGGTTTCTTATCGTTCTTCTCTATTCTTTCTGAAGAAGTCGCTAGTTACGTTTCTCTATCGCTTTTTGTTGTCTTACCCTTTCTGATCTCTAGAGAAGTTCTTGTACTCTCTATGGTTCCCTTGTAAAGTACGTTTCTACCCGAGGTATTTCCTGTCTTTACCATACCTGGATTGTCTTCGTCTCCTATAATTCTTCTCCACCGTTCTTATGTGTCTTCTTGACATGTTTTTTCTAGAAGTACTGGTTCTATTATTGCTACCACACTAGTGAGTAGATCTTGGTCTGTAGGATCTTACACTTCAGTTCACCCGGAATCTTTCGTAGTGATACTTGTTTCGATCACCTCCACTACCTTAGGGTCGACTCGATAAAGTTTAGGACTTTCTACTACGACACTTTCACGACGTGAGTTATACGGTCGTTTAAACCTTTTGAGTCGTCACCGGTGTCCTGACCTTTTTCAGTCGAAAGTAAGGTTAGGGTTTCTTTCCGTTACGGTTTCTTACGAGTTTGATGGCGTGTTAACGTGAGTAGAGTGTACGATCATTTTATTACGAGTTTTAAGAGGTTCGGTCCGAAGTCGTTATACACTTGGCACTTGAAGGACTACAAGTTCGACCTAAATCTTTTCCGTCTCCTTGGTCTCTAGTTTAAAGGTTGTGGGCGACCTAGTACCCTTTTCGTTCTCTCAAGGTCTTTTTGTAGATAAAGACGAAATAACTAATACGGTTTCGGAAACTGACACAGCTAATCTTATTTGACACTTTTTAAGACTTTCTCTACCCTTATGGTCTGGTGGATTAGACGGAGAACTCTTTAGACATACGTCCAGTCCTTCGTTGTCAATCTTGACCTGGACCTTGTTGTCTGACCAAGGTTTATCCTNAGGTTGTGGGCGACCTAGTACCCTTTTCGTTCTCTCAAGGTCTTTTTGCAGATAAAGACGAAATAACTAATACGGTTTCGGAAACTGACACAGCTAATCTTATTTGACACTTTTTAAGACTTTCTCTACCCTTATGGTCTGGTGGATTAGACGGAGAACTCTTTAGACATACGTCCAGTCATTCGTTGTCAATCTTGACCTGGACCTTGTTGTCTGACCAAGGTTTATCCTTTTCCTCATGCAGTTCCGACATATAACAGTGGGACGAATAAATTGAAGATACGTCTCATGTAGTACTCTTTACGACCTGAACTTCTTTCTCTTCGACCTTAGTTCTAACGGCCCTCTTTATAGTTATTGGAGTCTATACGTCTACTGTGGTGGGAATACCGTCTATCACTTCTCCTTCATTTTTCGGAGAACTACTTTCGCTTTCTCCTCTCACTTTTTCAACCGAATTTCGAGTTGTAAGTCTTTTACTTCTAGTACCGTAGACCAGGGTAGTGAAGTACCCTTTATCTACCCCTTTGTCATCTTTGTCACAGTCTGAAATATAAAACCCCGAGGTTTTAGTGACATCTACCACTGACGTTGGTAATTTAATTTTCTGCGAATGAGGAACCTTCTTTTCAATACTGGTTGGATCTATCGTATAAGTTTTCGTCTCTGTAATGAAACGGCTGATTCCAGGCAGATCAGTTCCGATACCAAAAAGGACACCAGTACATACCTACACTTTAAACCTTACACTCCTTCTGACTCGCGTCTTCTTAACTACGAAAACTTGACACCACAACCTCTTCTGAGAACTCTCAGAGAACCTGACGTTCCTCTAGGTTGGTCAGGTAAGACTTCCTCTAGTCGGGACCCTAAAGAAACCTTCCTTACTACGATTTCGACTTTGAGGTCATGAAACCGGTGGAGTACGCTTCCCAACTGAGTAACCTTTTCTGAGACTACGACCATCCCTAACCCCCGTCCTCCTCTTCCCCTGTTGTCTCCTACTCTACCGACATATCGTAGTGCCTGAGCTACCTGCACTCAGACTCACTTGAGACCCTCTACCACTACCTGTCCATCCGGACCACACGACACTAAGTACCCCAGCGTTTCTCAGCCTGTGCTGACTCACTGGCTTGACTTCATTTGACTCACGAAAAACTAAAGTGTTGAGATACTGTTGACATTCTTCAGTAAAAATTTACGGTAACAGTTTATGTAAGATGGTTCTTTCTCTTTAAGGTCTGGTAAATGTAAATAACAAAAAGTAAATTTTATTAAAATCTGAGTGTTTATCGACTTTTACCACAGGTACCAACGGAATAGGAAGTGGGTCTAAATAGACTACTATTGTAGAATGTACTGGTGTCATTATACTAGACATGGTCCTTTAATTACAATCGTGTTATAATGATTGATAAGATACGTAAAAGAAATTTAAAACGTTCAACTGGACTTTTCAAATCAGTGAGTCAGCATAGGTTGAGAAACGATGGGGTACCTGATATCGGATGGTCCGAGGAGACAGGTACCCTAAAAGGTCCGTTCTCATGACCTCACCCAACGGTAAAGGAAGAGGTCTCCTAGAAGAACTGGGTCCCTAACTTGGGTCCAGAGGGTGTAACATCCGGCTCCGAAATGGTAGACTCGGTGGTCCCTTCAGGATGATTACAGAGAAGAACAGGTCGTAAACGTTGAAATTTCAAGTGAATGAACAGTCTAGAAGATCGGAGAAGTTCTGACACTGTTAAGAACTCAAAGAGAGAGTACCAAAACTATAAAACTACTCATGACCGGTCAATGAAACATTCTAAAGGTAATTAAACAGTACAAAAGAAGTAATCTAACTCCATTGTGTCAACCTTCTTTCGATATCTACACTACAACACGATTTTTCTCGTAGTATGGTTCTTCACGTACTAAAATTTTATTTCCAAAAAGTAATAAAATTAGTCCAAATATCTTCATATTCAGTGTGTTTCATTTGAAGTGAGGGAAATTATCACATCTCAAGATACTTGAAACTATTTACAGATGACAACCTGTTGGTCGTGGTGATTGGTCTATACCTCGTCCACACATGAAAAAAAGTAAAAATTTCTAACTTTATACTAACTAAATGTTAGGATAAAAGTCTCCATGTCGTTTCCATAAGTATATATGTCTATACCTCGTTAAAATAGTACAGAGTGTTTAAGAGAGACAGGGAAAAAGTAGTTCACGAGATGGAGTGAGGGATAAGGGATCGGTTGTAACTACAGAAAAGACAGGACCAGAACGGAAAAGATCTTACATTATATTTACCTTAGTATATGGTGTGTCAGAAAACTCAAAACGAAGAAGTTGTAACGTCTAACATAACATCTAAGCAGGTACAACACATATAGTGATCAAACGAGAAAAAAGAACGACTTACGACAAGGTAATCCATCAACATGATATCACACAAGGAACCTTCCTGACTACGACTTCGAGGTAATGAAACCGGTGGACTACACTTCTTGACTGAGTAACCTTTTCTGGGACTAAGACCCGTTCTGACTTCCGTCCTCCTCTTCCCCTGCTGTCTCCTACTCTACCAACCTACCGTAGTGACTGAGCCACCTGTACTCAAACTCGTTCGAGGCCCTCAACCACTACCCGTTCGGACCTCACGAAGTCAGGTACCCCAGAGTTCCTCAGCCTGTACTGACTCGCTGAGTTGACGACAACTGACAAAAAAATTTCAACCTAAATAAATAAACCGACACGACCCAAACACAACGACATACTCTAAAAGAGATCAACACCATTCGTCCCCGGTGAGAGATCAACACCACACGTCCGAAGAGTAACACCATAGAAAAGAACAACACCTCGTGTTCGAGATCCCGTAAACTCGAAGGCATCAACACCGTACACCCCAGTCATCAACGTCGCGGGTCCGAGATCTCGAGTCCGAGTCTTCAACACCGCGTGTCCGAATCAACGAGGTACACCCTAGAAGGTCCTTGTCCCTAGTGTGGGTACAGAGGACTTCACCGTCCGTCTAAGAAATGGTGATTCGGTGGTCCCTTTGGGATAAATAACTGATCAAAAACTGATCAACTTTTGGAAACTCAACAAAGGTCAAAAACAACCAATATTTATTCGTTTCGATGACATTTGAAAACGTACATAGTCTAAATTGAAATTTTATATTTATAAAGGTAAAAGAATAAAACTTAATAAGATACATTCAAAAAACATCAAAGACTTTCCTTCAAAAGATATCTTGTGTCTCTAGATTGACTACTCACATACCGTTTCACCGTTTCAGCGAGTCAGCACAGGCTGAGAAACGCTGGGGTACCTGACATCGGATGGTCCGAGGAGACAGGTACCCTAAAAGGTCCGTTATCATGACCTCACTCAACGGTAAAGGAAGAGGTCCCCTAGAAGGGTTGGGTCCCTATCTTGGACCCAGAGGGCGTAACATCTGTCTGCGAAATGGTAGACGCGACTACTCACATATTGTCTACTATTTTACTTACAATCAGCGAGTCAGCCCAGGTTAGGAAACTCTGGGGTACCTGACATCGGGCGGTTGGAGGAAACAGGTACCTTAAGAGGTCCGTTTTCATGACCTCACCCATCGGTAAGGGAAGAAGTCCCTTAGAAGGGTTTGGTCCCTAGCTTAGCCCCAGAGGACGTAACGTCCACCTAAGAAATGACGGATTCGGTGGTCCTTTCAGGATATTGTCCCTATTGTCTACTATAGGAAGACAATATATCTAGACACATCAGTACGTCAACTTTAGTTGAATCTCATATCAGACGATTAGTGTAGGTATTGAACATTGTTTCACGGGTAATTTACTAAAACGACCCTAACTTCTGTATCTTTCACTTAAAAAGTGCGAAGTTACACACACTATTACAACGAGAGTCCCTGGGGAAACTTATTAGACTCTTGGAGACGGTCTCTTTCTGTTCACTTTTTTATTCTGATTTCAGTTACTTGATTTTTAACCGTTAAATTTCTCGATAAATAACCAAGTGACCTTGATCTGACTATAGGTCTTCCACTGTAAATTTAACAAGACACTGATAAGAACAATTCTTTTCACATACAGATGAGAAAACATTTCACCTATTCATGAAGTAGAATTTAATTCTTTTTAGGTAAGAAACCCATTAAAGTAAGTATTTTGACAAACATTAACTTCTGATCTTTGATCTTAGTACCTACTTTTATTGTGTAACATAGTTTAGAGACTTGATCTGTAACACGAACTTTATTTTCCACAGCCTACACCGTTTTATGAATTTGGACACTACGAGTTTAAATTCAAACAAATATAATAGTGGTAATTACGATGAAATGATTAAAATTTAACACTAAAGTGCAAGAAGATTTATATTCGATCTTAAATCCTACGGAGTGGTCTTGATAAGAAAAGTTTTGTAACGAATACCTTACTTCAACAAAGAAAACAGATAATTTTGGTTTTGGGGCTGAGGTAGTTAAGAACTGTAGTAGTCGAGTAGACGAGGAGATCTAAAGTAATCGGGAAGTGAAACCAATTTCATTTGTATAAATAATGGTACACTTCTACAAAGTGTATCTCAGATAGTTAGAGACTGGTATTCTAGAAGTCCAAAAAGTGAAAGGTCGAGGAAGGGAGAAGAGAACTTCAGAAGATTGAAAAATCCAACCGAAATAGTACGAGAGACGGTTCAAACGTCAAAAACTCTAGAGGTAACTAAAGTGTACATCGTATATTATATTAGTTGTAATCAACCGTTACTAATATCAAGTCAAACTGTGTAATTTTATAGTCTTAAGGAATAAGGGACTACAATATTACAAGATGTGGACCTAGTAGACAGGAGACGAAACGGACGAACAAGAAAGAATCGATATTTGGGTTAGGTTTCAGTCTCCTCATGGAACAACAACGAGTCAGTGAGTCAGTACAGACTGAGAAACGTTAGGGCACCTGACATCGGGTGGTCCGAAGGGACAAGTACCTTAAGAGGTCCGTTCTTATCACCTCACCTAACAGTACGGGAAGAGGTCCCCTAGAAGGGGTGGGTCCCTAACTTGGACCCAGAGGACGTAACGTTCGTCTAAGAAATGGTAGACTCGGTGGTCCTGGTCCCCTGTGGGGAGGGGGTTAATATGATAGGAATGACGACTTCGGTTCGACCTATGTTATATATATATTTGTTACCAAACTCTCGTTTCCTTTCGTTCTTTGTGTTTATCCTAGACTCACTAATCTTAGGATCTCACTTCCTGTCACATGAGGCAGTAGAGAAAGAATCGAACAAACGAAGTCCTTTAAAGATCAAATGAGTAAACCCTTTTCTTTGTGTCTCGTCGTGGGTCGTCGGGGTGAATCGGTTCTTGTTTCTCTAACTTCAGACTCAGAAGGTCTGAACAATTTTAGTTTCGTTGTCCTAAGACCTCTCTTCCCCTAACGTCTCTTTACTTTAGGGACACATATTTAACAAAAATTCTATTGACAGCTAGGAGTCGACACGTGTGTGTCTCTTTTTTGGAATCCTTCGAGTCGTCTCTTTTTGTCTACCCGCCGATTTCTCAACCTGGTTTTAAAATCCTCGACACCAGGTTGAACTGGAAATCTGTCTCCTCAGTTTCATTCATGGTGCCAGACTTTAATTCATACTGTCGGATCTTCACTTAAAATATTTGGACTACATTTACATTGTCGATTTTCGGGTTTGACTACGAACTTTTATAATTCTACTAAGTAACAAATTGACGGATGGTTCTCTTTTAAAATCAAGAAACCTTCATCTATTGTAGTGGGTCTTAGAGAAGTCATAACATGTATTTTACAAGTAGGAAAATTGGTTTTGATGCTTCGTAATAATTTCATTTTGTTTGAGTGTACATCCGGGTGTCTGACTTTTACTTCTCTTTCGTTCACTTTCTTTGATTGGTTGATCACTGACTTTAAAACCCAATGATTTCTCTTTGTTTCTTAGACGGTCGTTGCACCCAAGTTAGGAACCCAGCCCTTCTAGGGGACCTCATCCTTTACTGTTGGGTGAGGTCATAAGAATGGACCTTTCAGGGTACCTGTCTCCTCGGACCATCCGATATCAGGGACCCTCAGTGTTCCTTGGTCTGTACTGAATCGTTGATAGTGTCTCTATAATTTTAAAAAAACTAATTATGTATGTTATGGTATCTGTTTTAATACCTACCCAAATCGTCTCTGTATTTTAAGTATGTGGACATCTGTGTGTTTCTCATTTAATCTTCTTCGGTTTTTTAATTATTGGTCTCAATTCTCAAGTTTTCGACATTACCTTCTAATTTTGGTAGTCTTCTGTCCTAGTCACTAGACCTTCCATCCAGTTATTTTTTTTATGGTTCTACTACGGTTCTCTTATTTTATTTTATGTGTTTTCTAGTATTTTCTATGTTCCAGTACTACTTTTCAAAACTGTATTCTCGTTACTCAGGATCTTCTTCCTTTTTCCTTTTGACTTATCTTTAGCATCCACCTTTCCATCCCGTTTCATACTCGTGTGTAAATTCTTCGAAATACTAACGTATAAATCTTATAGACTTTCTCAAATGTTTATTTAATAATCGTAAAAATTCACTTAATTCATCTCAATAACCTGGATCCATTTGTGTGTCTTCTGTTACCGTGGGGTGAGGTCATGAGAACGGACCTTTTAGGGTACCTGCCTCCTCGGACCATCCGACGTCAGGTACCCCAGCGATTCTCAGCCTATGCTGACTCGCTGAACTGAAGTGAAAAGTGAAAGTACGTAACCCCTTCCTTTACCGTTGGGTGAGGTCACAAGAACGGACCTCTTAGGGTCCCTACCCCCTCGGACCACCCGACACCAGATACCCCAGCGTGTCTCAGCCTGTGTTGACTTCGCTGAATCGTCGTCGTTGTCGTTTGTGTGTCTTTAATTGACAGAAAGAGCTACAGGATAATTCCTTACCATAAATATGGATTCACTAAAAGGATTTCAGAACAAACTGAAGGTGGAAAGATTGTGGATGGAAGACTAGGGACAAGAGGGGGAAAAGGAGGGAAGGAGAGAAAGGGAGGTACAGAAAGAAGGATAGGAAGAAGGAAAGAGTTGAAAGTAGTAAACTTTATCTAACTTTTACGATTACGAGATACATACGTAAATAAATCAGTGTAGAATAATGACTAACCTATTAACGAATCGATAGTAGACTTTATTTGAGACAGTGAGAATTGAAATGTCTAATAAAAATTAAAATGAATTAAGGATGTTCTCAAGTAACTTTCTTAGAAGATATTGAAATTTACTTGAGATAAATATTGTTACATAAATCACTAGGCAATCTTATGACCCCTGTACTAGGGAAAGTGACAAAGATTTATTCCACTTAAGACTCTGAGTTTGTGTGGGTCTATTTCACCCACCGTGGTTTCCTTCCGCCACAATCCAGACACATATAGGGTTTGGTGAAAGAATTTGTGATTAAACCTTAATTATTTAGTTTCTACTCAGTCTTGACAGGTCAAAAAAATTTTGGGTGAGTCGGTGATTCCTTGTAACGAACAAAAGGATTGTTCCAATTTAATATGTAAAGAGAAAACGAGTAGAAAGAAAAAGTTAAGAGTGTTAAGAACACGGTGTTTTTAAGTCTGGTAGATACCTAACGATCAGTGAAACACATATATTTACAAAACGTATTTAACCATAATCTTTTTGACATCCTTCAGACTTGTTGTTACCCACACCATTTTACGACGGTATAGTCTTAAAATTAAAACGTTTACAATTACTGATACGGTAATTTTTTATGACCCTCAGGATCAGGACTCAAGGTATACAACAATCTTCAAAAGGTCTACAGACTCTTTATATTATGGTAAGTAAACTTAGAGAGATATGAATTCGGTAGACCATGTCACTTCATGGTCTTCGAAATGTTAATAAGTACTAAGACAATGTATCTTACGGTAAAAAAACGATAACCTCTTACTCGACTATGGTGTTTATACGATAATCATTTGTACTTTTTCAAGGGGGTAATACCTCTATCTACAACTACAAAGGTAATTCTCCAAAATAGTCAATAATGATAAGTGTAAGTAGTTGTGTATTTACAATATTTACTCTACTATGAAATTTGTGGACGTCAAAGTAACTTTGGACCTAAGGTGTATAAAACATTATATCAGTAGTATAACATCATATTGTAAATGTAAATATATGAAAACACCTTTAGGATTCAAATACATATTGGGTACTACAACAATTGTCTTTTTCTAAGTTCTCAACTCACCCAGGAATTTTTGAAACTACTCAAAAAGTAAGATTATCGAAGTCGTTAACCCTTCCCTATTTTCATAGTCTTTTTAAGTGTTGTCGACCATATTTACTATCTGTACATTGTGACCGTTCCCCCATATAATATATACTATGATTAAGAAGAAGTGAAGACTTTAATAGTACCAGTCTTATCCTAAATTTTAGGTAGATCATTTAGAAGTAACTTGTACACATTACACGGTTTTTGTACAAATCGGTACCACGGTCAATGTTTCAGTTTATTTCGTAAACAAAAACAACAAGTCAACGAGTCAACACAGACTGAGAAAAATTGAGGTGTCTGACGTCGTACGGTCCGGAGGGACAGGTAGTGGTAGAGGGTCTCAAACGAGTTTGCGTACAGGTAAACTTAACCACTACGGTAGGTTGGTAAAGCAGGAGACAGCGGGGGAAGAGGAGAACGGGAGTTAGAAAGGGTCGTAGTCCCAGAAAAGGTTACTCAGTCGAGAAGTGTAGTCCACCGGTTTCACAACCTCGAATTCGAAGTTGGAGTCAGGAAGGTTACTTATAAGTCCCAACTAAAGGTAATCCCAACTGATCAAACTAGAGGAACGTCTGGTTCTCTGAGAGTTCTCAGCAGAGGTCGTGGTGTCGTGTTTCGTAGGTAAGAAGCTAAGGTGGAATTCTTCGAACGAAGGTCAGAGTGAGAACAATGACTAGAGTAGTAAACAACCGAGATGCCTGAATACAATGTCTACGGAGTCCTTTATTTAGGGGTCTTAGTCCACCATCTTCAAAGTTTGTAGGTATACAAGAACGTTATGTGTAAATTATTTGTAAATACCTTGTAAAAATTTCATGTTCAAACGGTCGTAATTTTTATTTTATTTTTTCCTTTTATAGGAATTGTTTACCAACGGACGTACGGACGAGCTAGCACAGACTGAGAAACGGTGGTGTACCTGATATCAGGTGGTCCGACGAGACAGTACCCTAAAGGGTCCGTTATCAATGACCTCACTTGACGGTAAAAGAGAAGGTCCCTTAGAAGGACTGAGTCCCTAACTTGAACTCAGAGGACGTAACCGTCCACCTATGAAATGATGGCTCGGTGGACCCTTCGGACATTCTTTACCAATCCGATCACTTTTAAAACCTTTACATTTGTTTGATATTTCATGTTATCTTCCTTCACAGTATCTTGTCTCTACCCATAGAACGTAAAACCCTTCTGTTACCTTCCTCTTTGATTAAGACTTTACCAAACCACTAATAAAAGATCTCTTTCTTTACAAACTCGGTCAAGACCTTTTCATTGAAGTATGGACAAGAGTCCACTCTATTCTTAGTAAAGACACTCAGGTCTTTTTGTCTTCAGGAAGTTGGACAGACGAGTCCTGGTCGAGATACGGGAACAATTGCACATTACTACTGTAGGTTAGTTTTATGAAGAAACTCCCTTTTTAATAACGGAAATTACCCTCAAACGTCATCTTCTAAAAAATAAAAATTAAGTTTTCTCACTATAATTGTCATCTTTACGTTTTAGACCTCGACTAAAAATTAAAGCTAGTACTACAGATAAACGAAAACACTTCATTTGAGACCACACCCTTAATAAAGTATACCTCCTTAACACACTGTCCTTCTCTTATCTTGTTATTTAGAGTCTTTTCCTGTTTATTATGATCCTTTATGATTTTTGTACGATTGTTACGTGTCACTCAAAGATATTGTCAGGGAAAGGAAACAAAAGTGTTTTAATTTTCCAACTTTTATGACATAAAATCTTTCTTAAATTAACTTCCTTTTTTTCATTCCTTTCTGACTTATTTTCACGGTATTTTATTCACTAATACCTTCTTCTTTCTTTTCGTTTATATGTTTTATTAAAACAAAGTCTTACTTATTCCACCTTTTATTTTTGCACACCGGACAGTTTTCTCGTTACATCCAAAATTACTTCGATTTGTGGGAATCGAATCACCACCGAGTCTACCGTTTCTTAGACGGTCGTTATGCCCTCTGGGTTCAAACTAGGAACCCAGTCCTTCTAGGAGACCTCTTCCCTTACCGACGGGTCATCAGAACGGACCTCTTAAGGTACTTGACCTCTTGATGTCAGGTACCACAGTGTTTTTCAGCCTGTACTGACTCACGTGTGTGTGTGTGTGTGTGTGTGCGTGTGTGTGTAGAAACATATTTATCCATCATTGCCCAAGAAAATTTCAACTACGGGACAGCGTCTCTGGACCTGAGAATACGATTGAGATTTTAATAGCCATACATGGGAACCCGTTCAATATATTAGAAAACGTGAATATTAAAAGATTGACATATTGTTACTAATATTTTGGATTAGGACCCCATAAACCACTCCTAATTGTTATTATTTAAGTAAGGTCCGTTGTAAAATAGTGACCGTCTTGTTTTTATAAATAAATTTGTGTAGGTAGTTATATTTTGTTCAACATGTGAATTCATTATGTGTATTAGAAAAGTAACGATTTAATTTTAGTACGATTAGAAAAATATTTTGTGTATACCTTAGGATTTTTTGGTATTTATTGTATCATACTTCGGAGTTTATGGTAATATATTGATAATAGTAAACAAAATAAATAAAGTAAAAATAAATAAGACAATAATAAATAAGAGGAAAACGAATATTTGAACTAATATTAAGATATGATACCTGAGTAGGGACTCCACCCTCTCCTACAACCCTCTTTCCAGTTTTAATTTACCCTAATACCCCTAGTCTCTTTCTCTTGTAATGTATATAGAATTGTAAACATCTCGATACATAATCGTTAATGAGATAGTGATAAAAGATCGAGAATTGTTAATGATGGAATATAATGACGATTAGAACTGTCCACTTTTAAGACACGAGCGATTATCTATATTTATTGAAGGACTGGGTCTTTAACTTGGCCCTAGAGGGTGTAACGTCCATCTAAGAAATGGTCGACTCAATGATCCCTTCGTGGGTACAAACGATTATCTGTATGCCTTCCTCGAATCCAACCGACAATTTTGCCAAACTTAGGACTGAGAATGTTTCATACATTTTAGACTAACAAATTTATTGTATATTTAAGTTTACTCTTGTAAAAGATTTATACGTTTTATTGACTCTAAGATAAACATTTTCGTCGAAACATGGTGTCTCAGACTATGTATCTTACACGGGTATTTGTAATAAAATAAAATAAAAGAGAAACTCCTAACTCGTAATATGAAGAAACTAAGAAGTGACAGGGATTCTCAGGGATTTTTTAAGACTTTCAAAAAACGTCAACTTTTAATGTTTTACGATTATGTTTAGTTTCTTTAGGTACTTTAAACGGAGTTCTAATTCTTTCTTTATTACCTTTCAGATATAAGACAGGTGAAAACTAATAATAATAAGACTATATAACATAAAAAAATTAGTTTTACATTAAATTCCGTCCCTTAAACCGGACCCTTTATCACAAATCCTTTATACAAAAAAGTAAATTAAAAATTTTCTTTAACTTATCTTATTTATGAACTATGTTGTACGAAATTTATTTATTCGTCCCTATAGTACCGTAAATTAAAGTTTTGTATTAAGTTCCAACGGAATATTGACCAAAGATGGAGATCTATGAGGGGTTAGATTTGATGGACAGACCCAATTTTTCTAGAAAAGACAATTGGAAAAGTACAATTTTTTTTAGAGTTTACTGAAGGGTAGTGGGCAACTCAATTTTGGTTTGAAGAGACGAATGGGGAGTTGTACGAAACGTAAATCTAGGGTCAAGTGAAAACATCGGTACACATAAAGACAAGACGACACTCTACATATGTGAGATTGCACGACCCACGTCGTTGGCGTACTGGAGAAGAGAAGGGGACTAAGTCTTTTCAAGACGGAGATACTGCAAACTCTCCATCAAGAGGGATCCTTTTCTTAAATGGAGAAAAGAAGGAATCTTAGTTATACAAGTACTTTTTAATGTTCAAGGTAAAGAAGGGACTTCAGAAAGGACTAACAAAACTCTATTTTAGATGTGTGGGAGACATCAAGGGATTTCAGACATGAAAATAGAACATCTATAATATCAGAGGGAATACAATGTCCAACAAACATTGAAATAGAGTAGTGAGGATGAGGTGACCCGTAAGGGAACTTTGTTGACTTCACTTCCTAAACGGAAACAGAGAAAAGGTCCTGTGTCATATCGGGAAACTAGTATCAAACTCAGGGTATTAAGTAAATTTCTGTATTATTTATAAAAATTTGCAAGCGATATGCTATTTAAATTTTCATGCACAATCCGATCCTCCTAATTACTTTCAAAAATGAAGACAGATCTAGAGAAAGGAGTCTAGTCTGACAAATAGGGGGTAACGATATCACTACCGACCATTCCTGAGGGTCGAGGAGAACTCTTAACGGGACACACTTGTTCTCACAGGTCCGACACGTCGAGTGTCCGACACCGACTGACCGAACCTACGGTCACCGAGTTTCACTCCGGTCAAAACACCACGTTAAACATGAGGAGTCCTACTGCAGTCCAACTCTACTGTAGGACCGAATCGACAAAGGAGATAGGACAGGATGAAAGAAGTATAGGAAAGAAGACTCTCACAAAGAAACCAGTCAGTACTCGTTACATCCTCGATGTCCTCTGCACCCAAACTAGGGCCCCAAACCTTCTAGGGGACCTCCTCCTCGTTTACCGTGGGGTAAGGTCACAAGGACGGACACTTTAGGGTACCTGTCTCCTTGGACCGAGTAATGTCCGCCAGGTCCCCCAGCGTTAACTCGTGAGTGTACACAGACGTCTTGAGAGTCTTTACTTCAGTCCCTTTATGACTTTTCAATTTTTCTCCTGTTGACGAAAGGGGGAAAGAGTGATCGACTATCTTAAGATAATTATAGTATCGGAGAGGAATGATTGGTCGTGGAAGATACTTCGAAAGTCAGAAAGTGTGTCTATCATAATTGGTAGGGAAATAACTACAGGATATGGATATTGAGTCACAAATACTGAGATATTATCCTACAAGGAACTACATACCATTGATAAACCTAGACATAGTCACAAATACTTGTATAAACACGGACCTTAGTTACAAATACTGAACTAATGTTACTAGACATAACACATAGACAGAGAAGGTGGTCTGACACGAAACGACCACCCGTTCTGTGTTCGTTACATCGTAATGACTAAGACTATAGAAACACAAGTTGTGTCAAGTCTAGTCAAGTCAACGAGTCAGCACAGGCTGAGAAACGACGGGGTACTTAGCGTCGTGCGGTCCGGAGGGACAGGTAGTGGTTGAGGACCTCAAGTGAGTCTGAGTGCAGGTAACTCAGTCACTACGGTAGGTCGGTAGAGTAGGAGACAACAGGGGAAGAGGAGGATGGGAGTTAGGGAGGGTCGTAGTTTCAGAAAAGGTTACTCAGTTGAGAAGTGTACTCCACCGGTTTCATGACCTCAAAGTCGAAATCGTAGTAAAGAAGGTTTCTTTAGGGTCCCAACTAGAGGAAGTCTTACCTGATCAACCTAGAGGAACGTCAGGTTCCCTACGAGTTCTCAGAAGAGGTCGTGGTGTCAAACTTTCGTAGTTAAGAAGTCGCGAGTCGGAAGAAGTGTCAGGTTGAGAGTGTGGGTATGTACTGATGACCTTTTTGGTATCAGAACTGATCTACCTGGAATCAGCCGTTTCATTACAGAGACGAAAACTTATATGATAGATCCAACCAGTATTGAAAAGAAGGTTCCTCATTCGCAGAAAATTAAAGTACCGA
>SJYO01048061.1:51500026-51519146 GCA_006410555.1 Capra ibex | reverse complement strand
CTGACCAACCTAGAGGAACGTCAGGTTCCCTGAGAGTTCTCAGAAGAGGTTGTGGTGTCAAGTTTTCGTAGTTAAGAAGTCACGAGTCGGAAGAAGTGTCAGGTTGAGAGTGTGGGTATGTACTGATGACCTTTTTGGTATCAGAACTGATCTGCCTGGAATCAGCCGTTTCATTACAGAGACGAAAACTTATACGATAGATTCAACCAGTATTGAAAAGAAGGTTCCTCATTCGCAGAAAATTAAATTACCGACGTCAGTGGTAGACGTCACTAAAACCTCGGGGGGTTTTATTTCAGACTGTGACAAAGGGGTAGATAAAGGGTACTTCACTACCCTGGTCTACGGTACTAGAAGCAAAAGACTTACAACTCGAAATTCGTTTGAAAAAGTGAGAGGAGAAAGTGAAAGTAGTTCTTCGAAAAATCAAGGAGAAGTGAAAGACGGTATTCCCGAAGGGACCACCGAGTCTCCAATTTCACAGACGGAGACTACACCCTCTGGACCCAAGCTAGGGACCCAGCCCTTCTAGGGGACCTCTTCCTTTACCATTAGGTGAGGTCATAAGACGGATCTCTTAGGGTACCTGTCTCTTCGGACCATCCGATGTCAGGTGCCCCAGTGTTTCTCAGTCTGTACTGACTTGCTGAAGTGAAGTGAGTGAAGACGGAATTCCCACCACAGTAGACGTGTAGACTCCAATAACTATAAAGAGGGTCGTTAGAACTAAGGTCGAAGATGAAGAAGGTCGGGTCGTAAAGAGTACTACATGAGACGTATCTTCAATTTATTCGTGCCACTGTTATTCAATTTATTCGTTCCATATGTCGGAACTACATGAGGAAAAGGATAAACCTTGGATCAGACAACAAGGTCCAGGTCAAGATTGACAACGAAGGACTGGACGAATGTCTAAAGAGTTCTTCGTCCAGTCCACCAGACCATAAGGGTAGAGAACTTCTTAAAAGGTGTCAAATAACACTAGGTGTGTCAGTTTCCGAAACCGTATTAGTTATTTCGCTTTATCTACAAAAAGACCTTGAGAAAACGAAAAAGGTACTAGGTCGCGTACAACCGTTAAACTAGAGACCAAGGAGACGGAAAAGATTTTGGTCGAACTTGTAGTCCCTCAAGTGTCAAGTGTATAACGACTTCGGACCGAACCTCTTAAAACTCGTAATGAAATGATCGTACACTCTACTCACGTTAACACGTCATCAAACTCGTAAGAAACCGTAACGGAAAGAAACCCTAACCTTACTTTTGACTAGAAAAGGTCAGGACACCGGTGACGACTCAAAAGGTTTAAACGACCGTATAACTCACGTCGTGAAAGTGTCGTAGTGGAAAGTCTTAAACTTTATCGAGTTGACCTTAAGGTAGTGGAGGTGATCGAAACAAGCATCACTACGAAAGATTCCGGGTGAACTGAAGTGTAAGATCCTACAGACCGAGATCTACTCACTAGTGTAGTAGTACTAATAGACCCAGTACTTCTAGAAAAAACATGTCAAGACACATAAGAACGGTGGAGAAGAATTATAGAAAACGGAGACAATCCAGGTATGGTAAAGACAGGAAATAACTCGGGTAGAAACGTACTTTACGAGGGAACCATGGAGATTAAAAGAACTTCTCTAGAGATCAGAAAGGTTAAGACAACAAAAGGAGATAAAGAAACGTAACTAGCGACTTCTTCCGAAAGAATAGAGAAGAACGATAAGAAACCTTGAGACGTAAGTCTACGAATATAGAAAGGAAAAGAGGAAACGAAAAGTGGAGAGAAGAAAAGTGTCGATAAACATTCCGGAGGGGTCTGTCGGTAAAACGAAAAAACGTAAAGAGAAGGTACCCCTACCAGAACTAGGGACAGAGGACATGTTACAGTGCTTAGAGTAAGGTACCAAGTAGTCCGTGAGATAGATAGTCTAAATCCGGGAATTTAGATAAAGAGTGAAAGTGACATATTTGTATTCCCTAAACTAAATCTAGTATAGACTTACCAGATCGCCAAAAGGGATGACAGAAGTTAAACTCAGACTTAAACCATTATTCCTCAAGTACTAGACTCGGTGTCAGTCGAGGACCAGAACAAAAACAACTGACATATCTCGGAGAGGTAGAAACCGACGTTTCTTATATTAGTCAGATTAAAGCCACAACTGGTAGACCACTACAGGTACACATCTCAGAAGAGAACACAACAACCTTCTCCCACAAAAGATACTGGTCACGTAAAAGAACCGTTTTGAGATAATCAGAAACGGGACGAAGTGAGGCGTAAGGTTCTGGTTTAAACGGACAAAAAGGTCCAAAGAAATCAAGTGACTAAGGATCTTACAGCTGCAAGTGAGAACGGTAAAGAACAAACTGGTGAAGGTTAAACGGAGCTAAGTACCTGGACTGTAAGGTCCAAGGATACGTTATAACGAGAAATGTCGTAGCCTGGAACGAAGATAGTGGTCAGTGTAGGTGTTGACCCATAACAAAAACGAAACCGAGGTTGGGAAGTAAGAAAGACCTCAATGAAGAGGTGACTAGAGGTCATCGCACAACCCGTGGATGACTGGACCTCTCAAAGAGAAAGGCATAGGATAGTAAAACGGAAAAGTATGACAAGTACCCCAAGAGTTCCGTTCTTATGACTTCACCAAACGATAAGGGAAGAGGTCACCTGGTGTAAGACAGTCTGGAGAGGTGATACTGGGCAGGTAGAACCCACCAGGGTACCCGTACCGAATCAAAGTAACTCAATCTCTTCCGACACCAGGATCACACTAAGCTAACTGATCAAAAGACACTAATACCAAAGTCACACAGACGGGAGAACGTTGTGAATGGTAGAATGAACCCAAAGAGTGTCCGTGTGTTATTTGTGAGAATTTCTCTACTATACGGTAAGTAAAAATTTATGATAACTAACTTTTTAATAACTACGAGTCCAAAAGATGTCTTATTTAAGACCATAAGTTCCGTAAATTTTATAAGTTAGTAAGATCTCAGTCTCCACACCAAGAGATTCAAAGTCGATTGTAAAATCTTTATTATAATTATGTTGGGGTGTTTCTGAGAAAAGGACATTATTTGTGGTACGAGATCGTTCAGATCGAAAGAGACATAGGATTTATGTTGTATAGACGGTCATGGAGTCTCCCTTAACAAAATAGTAGTGGAAAAGTGTAAGGTGTCTTGAATAATCTCATGTAAATTATGTAAAACAAGTTAATAATAATATGTATAAAGGTATCTACTATTTATACACATTCAGAGACTTTTATTGAATATGAGACTACAATTGAGAAAGTTTGATTTACACTGTTCTCATTAATGAATTATCCTCTTTACTCCATAAACTATAATGAAAATTAGTGTTGAGAAGAAGAATTAACTACTTACGGATTATTATTCGATTAATAAATTAGATTCTGAGTTAAAAGAATAGACCTTTTACCACTATTATGTATGGAAAGTTCTGAACGTCCTTTTATTTCCTATTATGTACATTGTTCCCGCGAAGAGACCACCGAGTCCTCATTTCTTAGACGGACGTTACATTCTCTGTGTCCAAGTCAGGAACCCAACCCTTCTAGGGGACCTCCTTCACTGACGTTAGGTACGACCATAAGAACGGACCTCTTAGGGTACTTGTCTCCTCGAACCGTCCGATGTAATCAGGTATCACAATGTGAGGTATCACAACGTTTCTCAGTCTTTTCTGACTTTACTGAATCGTACGTATTAGTATATATGTCTATATGTGTATAAATATAAAGTTCACTCTCTATTTATTGATCTTAGGTTTTATAATGACAACAATAGAGATGTAATACCCTAACACTAAATTTTTAAAAAAGAAAAACACATAAAAATAATGGACTCAAAATACACTGTTTGTAAATAAGCATACATTATTTTAATAATTTGATCCATCAAGACAAGTTTTCACTTGACTTTTTAAACTTTACATGTTTTTTCATATTAAAAACTTGATATAGTTTTATAGTCACCAAATCTAGACTAATTAAAGTAAAAATAAAAATAGAAAATTATAAAGATATATCGTAGTTTATGATATCATACTACATTACCTTTTATAAAAATTTTAATCATGAAGATCTTTATATCGTAAATAAGTCGTAGAAATTTATATATATATAGAAATATATATATATCGGTTTCTTAGTTCCCTTTGTACCTTTTATAACTTCCTTGAGACGGGACTTAATACCTAATAAAAAATTTATACACAAAAGTTTTGAAAGAATCTTACAATGTAATAACGTTATTTTCACTGGTAATAAGTTTGTGTCATTTGATGATGACTGGACTCATTATAGGAAGAACATAGTAAAGGTAAAACAAAAGGGGTACTATACAATTTACTATACCATCTGATCAAAAATTCTATAAATATAGTATATCTATGAATCTAAATTTAAGAGGTGGTTAGGAATGTAATAGACATGTTAATATAGTCATTCCCATAAGACTGACATCGATTAAGGAAAGTTCATTTTTAGTATTTTACGTAGAAAGTACTTGTTAAAACATTATATTCAGAAACCTCTGAAAACCGTAACGAGAAGATTTTATGTTCATAAGTTTCTCGTGATCTTGTTACTAGAGTAATTAAAGGGAGTCTCGGGACTCTCCATTTACCGTTCAGACACTCTACCTAATCACTCTCAAAAGTAATTCAAGTATCGTCTGTAACTCCCTCCACCGGTCGTGAATTGGTCTACCTTAATTTTTAATTTTCTGTGAAACGTCTTCACCGATCTACGATATCTTACCTTGAAATCTCTCTAAAGAAGAGACGTCATTATTCTGACTTACACATGACGTTTAACCTTTGCTTTTTCGTTTTACTCTTAACCTTTAATATTCACCTTCTCTTTTTTTCTCGGCATGTGATATATAAAAAATTAATCTGTCTAGGTGTAAAAGTATTCCGTTTTTAAATCGAAGGTGTTACACAAATCATAAACTACGTCAGATAGACTTTACATAAAAGATCAAAAAGAGGTTGGACTCTCTTTGGTCCTTTTCAAGTTCGTGTCTATAAAGACTGTGTACTTTTCTAAGTTCATGTTCTACAAATTCTTCACTAATTTTGTAAACACGACTGAAAACTTACTCTTTCTCAGTAAACATTATGTGAAATTCATACTCTTTCCAATATTCTTCCACCTCTGATATTAAAGTAGAAGATGGTTCCAGTTTGTTTACATTTATTGATTTCCCGTGGGAGTCAATAAATTCTGTCTTTCCTCTCGAAAATCATTCACTTACTACGACCTTTCCAAGTCTTCTCAACCCCCGACCCAAAAACACACAAACACAAAACAAAAAATATAAAAAAGATACCGTAATTTTAAATGTATTGTACTGTAAATGCTAGAATTTGTTAAGAAATTATAATTAATATAAGTGTTAGAACATATTAGTAGTGGTGATAAGGCAAATAAGATTTGAAAAAGAAACAGAATTGTCTTTGAGATATAGTTAATTCGTCATTAAGGGATGATGGTAAGGGGATTCAGGGACAATTACGGATGAGATGTAACTTTAACAAGTAAAATCCATTGTGTATGTTCGTTTTATTTTATCATAAGTAGTAAATACGGACCTAATAAAGTGGATCGGACCAGAAATTTCAAGAAAGTACACTATCGTACATAGTCTTGAAGTTATAAAAAATACCGACTTATCATAAAGTAGTATACGTATATGGTGTATAACAAATAGGTAAGTTAACAGGTACCTATACACCCAATATGGTAGAAAACCGATAACACTTATTACGACGATAATTGTGACCGTACATTAAAAGACAAACTCCGGAACTTAAATATATTGAACAGTAGTAAAATCGAAGAATCTACATATGTAATAACCCAAAAATTTTAGTTTAAACCTTTCAAAAGTTGATAGACGACAACTGGCGACGAACACTTAAAAGTAAGGTTCATAACGTAAAAAGTTGAAGTCCTAACTATAAACTAGAAAATTTATAACTAAATAGAAATAACTGTAACAGATGAACCACTCTGTAGTAATAATGTAAAAAAGAAATTAAAAAATTCTATAACAAAGGGAATAAATTATCGAATAAATTTCAGAAATATTCAGACCCGGAGATCCCTACGAAAGAAAACTGATGAAAAAATTAAGTACACGAATCTGTCGAGAAAAAAAAATACGAACAGAGTATAAAAACAACAATAACTTTTGACCCGTAAAATCTATTATATTACACTTTTAAGACCTTTAGTCTAAAGGGAAGTAGGGGTCTCAAAACAACTACTACTCTGAAAGAGTCTAACTAATGTATTACGAATATAAGGAACATCTCACACCGACGAATACACCCACGAGTGAATCACTCACTAGTGGATAACAAAACACTCTCCAAGGTAAATTAAGGACCTTCGGAATTCGAAAACAACTACCCGAGAAACACTACCCTGTGCGGAAGTCCAGAAAGAAGAAAATTTCTTTGATAAGAAGAAACGTACAAAAGCAACACCACCCAAAGGTGACACCGCACACCCGAAAAGCGATACCACAAACCCGGAGACATCAATACCCGTGTACCCAGACTCAACATGGCACCATCCACCCTAGAACTAAAGATCTGGTCCCTAACTTGGGTATCGGGGACGGAAACCATCCACATGAGAGGTGGTGACCTGGTGGTCTCTACAAGGATGGAAGAGAAGAAGTCAAGTCAAGGTAAGTGAAGTCAAGTCAGTAAGGCAACACAACCTGAGAAACACTGGTGTACTTGGCGTCGTGCGGTCCAGAGGGACAGGTAGTGGTTGAGGGTCTCAGGTGGGTTTGGGTACAGGTAACTCATCCATATTACGGTAGGTTGGTAGAGTAGGAGACAGTAGGGGAAGAGAAGGACGGAAGTTAGAAAGGATCGTAGTCCCAGAAAAGGTTCTTCAGTCAAGAAACGTAGTCCACCGGTTTCAAAACCTCGAACTCTAAGTTGTAGTCAGGAAAGTTACTTATAAGTCCTAACTAAAGGAAATCCTATAGACAAGAATCCGTTAATTATCGTGACTACATTAGAAAAGAAAGACGATTTCGTCCTGTCGTTCCAGTCGGTCGTCTCCAGCTAAGTCTAGGAGACAAGGACTGAACTCACGTCAGGACGTGCATACTTGACAGAAGATCTAGTGTTCCTTATACAGTCTCTAAAAGTTTCGAGGGACACCTAATAGAACAAAGTGTCTAGAAGGAACACACAAAACCGGTTGGAGAATAAACAAGGGTGAGTATAAATGTCGGAATCTCTTGACACACAACTTGATGACGGAAACTAAAAAAAAAAAGTTGCATAAAGGACCTCTACCCCGAAAGAGTACTTTGTTCAGGGTTTTAATCTAGTTTATTTTTGTAGAACGTTTACCTCTAAAAGGTTTTTCGACACTCTGACCAATTTATGACTACTATGAGACCCTTTTCGAAATAATCCCTGAAGTTTGAATAGACGAGGGAGTCCACAGACGTTGTGACGACCAAATGTCTAATCACCAACGTTTCGATGGTCAAACCGAAACTAAATGAATAATTAAATAAACCGACACGACCCGGAATCAACGTCGTGACCCCTAGAACTGGAAACAACTCCACCGAGATCACCATTTCTCGGGCGGACGGTTACGTCCTCTACATTCTCTGAACCCAAGTTAGGGACCCAACCCTGCTAGGGGAGTTCCTCCCGTACCGTTGGGTGAGGTCATAAGAACGGACCTCTTAGGGTACTTGTCTCCTCGGACCACCCGACGTCAGGTATCCCAACGTTTCTCAGACTGTGTTGACTTCGTCGAATCGTGTCGTCCCGTCACACCAAGTCAACGTCGTACACCCTAGATTAAGGGACTGGACCCCACCTTGGACCCGGGGACGCAACCCTCGAGTCTTAGAACCGGTGACCTGCTGGCCTATTTAGGACCGATGGTCAAAAGTTCCGTTGATATTCAACCCCTCAACCTCTATTCTTATCTAGTTTAATTTTACTGTGTTTAAAGGTAAGAGTGGATCCAAGTCGTCAAAAATAACTTATTTACGAGGACTCTAACAATCTTCGGTAATCAATTACCTGTCTCAAGGTTTCTCAACTAAAATTGTTAAAAAACGGTCACAAAAATAACGGAAATAAACGTCTCCACGGGTGAGACGGAAAAGACTTTCATTTGGTACACAAAAAATGTCAAAAAAAATTCCGGGTAATTTTGAACTGTTGGACAATTTGTGTATAAAGGTACCGAACCTCTTCCTTTTTTTTAGTGTACTTAAAAAAGTCAATCTATCATGTCAACGTCTTAATCAAAACGAGTCTTAACAAAGAGAAATACTTAAATCGTATAAAACTTCATAATATTGTTGATTGAGAAAAGGTCATTGATTTCTTTTCAGAAACTATAAAGGGCACTTAAGATGAACTCCAAGGTCCTTCGGATTGAAGAACTAATATACTTTCCGTCGTAAACATCAACAGTTCTTGTACTTAAGACCTAAAGTTGACAAATCTAAGTTCAGAACCGAGACGGTGAACGATCGACACACTAGAATGGATTGTACGAATCAAAGAGACAACAACAGGTCAGAGAGTCGGTACAGACTGAGAAACGTTGGCGTACCTGACGTCGTATGGTCCGAAATGACAGGAAGTGGTAGAGGGTCTCAAACGAGTTTAAGTATAGGTAACTCGGTCACTACTGTAGGTTGGTAGAGGAGGAGACAGTAGGGGAAAAGGAGGTCGGAAGTTAGAAAGGGTCGTAGTCCCAGAAAAGACTACTCAGTCGAGAAACGTAGTCCCCCGGTTTTATAACCTCGAAGTCGTAGTCAGGAAGGTTATTCATAAGTCCTAACTAAAAGAAATTCTAGCTCACCAAACTAGAGGAACGTCAGGCTCCTTGAGAGTCCTCACAAGAGGTTGTGGTGTCAAACTTTAAAGAGACATGGACTCAAAATGATTACACATTTGTAGATTATTATTAGTATACATGTAATACCACAAAAATCTTCCTAATTTGCTCACTTATAAAAGTTACACAGATCCTATAACGGACCGTATATATTTTTGACGTATTCGTAGAACTTCGGTTTGAATTTATACTTTATAATTTAACTTATTTATTTACCTTATTACGATACGTCCTAAGAATTGAGACGTGTACCTAGAGGTATATCAAAAGGTTTTAGTCTTTTTTTTTATAAACCAGATGAAAAGTAAGAAGATTAAGGTTACTGTCATTCTTCTTACCCTGAAGTGAGAAAAGGTTTACACGGTCGGATAAGTTAAATTAGTGAACTGGATTTACTTCTTAATCCTCATCTTAGTAACAGAGAAATGACATTCTACCTTTCTTCACTGACTTCAGAGACAAAACAAACCGCACTAGGACCTCAGACTCGAGAGAAACATACGAACCCCAATTTCGAAATTTTCTGAATAGTCTGTCGAAGTGGATTCGTTCCTAGAACGACAGAAGAAGTGACGACCTATAGTCGTGAATTTATGATGGACTTTCATATAAGAACAGTTACTTTTATATAAAGTTTACTTAATTATTTAATTAATTATTTCACTAAGTAATTTAGTCAATCAGCTGTACCAACGTGAACCGTCAAGTCATCAATCTCAATATCACAATATACTAACATTCGTACAAACTGAGTAGCTCCATTGTCTCTTTATCTCTTCAAGTAAGAAAGTGGTTCAAATATTTTTTGTTATCTTCTTTGGGTTTCAATAACATCTGTCTTATTTTTAGTCTATAAGTTTTAAACCGATATTTCAAAGTATTGAAATTAAAGTTCTTTCAAATTAAGGACATCTAAGAAGACAATATCATTTCACATTTCGTATCCTTTAAATCACTTCCCATGTTTTAGGAACTTATTGAAGGTAAGACAAATAAATAACGTAAAAATTAACATCCCTAAAAACGTCTACAATTCGGTCTACCCAGAACATAAAAATTTTTTACCATATCTTTTCATATATTAATCAAACACTCGTCTCAAAAGAGAGTTAATAAGAAAAAGGCAATGTTCTCGTTTTCGACCCAATGTAAAAATCAAAATGACACAGTTCATATGAGACAAATCTTTCTTTCTAAATAAAAGAATGAATATCTGTTGACGGAATATCAGGGGTAATAAAAATTCCTTGTCTAGTTAAAACAGTTTTTATGTGATCAGATCTCATATTAAATAGAACCTGTTCAAATACAATGGATAACAAAACTTATTTTTATGAATAATTTGATAAATTTGTATGATCTTTGAAACGTATATATTAGATGAAATATTATTGTAGTTTTAATTCAAAACTTATTCTTAAAACTCTATATAATAACGGTGTCATCATTAAGTAAAAAGTACGAATCACACTTAAAAATTTCTTTTTAAATTTTGTCTTAATCATTTGTTTAAGGTTTGTTAAATAATAAAATACTGATTCTAGACACCTCCAATTCCTTAGGAGACTGTGACAACCATCGAAACATTTTTCATAAAAGTTTCATTGATTAATCAAAACAGGAATAATAAAGTATAGATATAAAAAAGTAAAGTTTAGTTTCCACTCGTTACTTATAGTCAAAATACCTACTAGTTATGTTATTGAAGTGAAACTAACGAGAAAACAATACCTCTGATCTCTCTCTAGATTAAGTTTTCATATTAACTTGCTTCTTTCTTTTTCAACTAAGTGTTATCAAGACATTGTGTCGGACATTGTAAAAAGTTTTTTCACAATGTCACAGAAACAAAAGGTACCCCTATATCTGTTGTAAGGAAACACTAGACACGAAAATTTTAAACTTAGTTCTTTTTAGAAAGGATTGGTATGTGTTTGACCGAATATAAAAGGGGGATTTATACAATTTCTAAACAAAAATTTGGATTATCGAGATATATGACCTCACCTGAAAACAGTTATTACATTGGATTCTATAGATAAAGATACACTTAGTGTTTGGAGGTCACAAGGTAACTAACCTATCCCTATTATTATGAAATACCTCTGTTACCCTCCTATTTTGTATTAATTTTAAATTTCTCTTATATTTCACAATTCTGAGTCGGATTGTAAACTCTCTAAGAGTAATTTACCTTCGATGTCACTATTACAATTAACACTACTACATCGACTACGATGAGTAACGACGACGTCGACCAATAAATCAACGATAACAGAACAATAAAATCTCAGTTTAAGGATTGAATTTCAAGGGTTTCCTAAATAGGGTTGTCTTTCCTTCTACATTCTAAATCAAACAAGAACTAAAACACTACCATACTTATTCTAGGTGTCAAGAAGCGTCAGATTTATAAAGAGAGGAAAGACGTCGTCAAATCTCATTCTTTTTTTATTATAAAACCTATTTTACCCTCAACGAAACCCATCCTGAAGACACCGTTTATCAAAAGACGGAACATAGAGACTAGGGACATGATACACACTGAAATCCTACATAAGACTTTAGAAAAGAACGAACTCTTAAACTTTCCCAATGGTTGATAAGATGTTCTCCACGATCACGTATTTCCGGTAGTGGTATTACGAATATAAATGTGTGGTAGTTTCTTTACCGTCCTAAAATATTACATATCAGAAGATCTTCCGTGTTTAAGTGAGTATCATTCATTTATTTTTATACTTATATATTTATTCTAATACACGAATTGCTTGTGGACGAACTGTGTTTGTTGTTGTTTACGTACATCTGTGTTCCTAAACATAAGTGTCTTGTCTAAATAAGTAAATTGACTTAACAATTGACCCCTTTTTTGACGTAGATTTATAGTGAATTAATGGGACCACCGTATCACCGTTTCTTACGAGGACGTCACGTCCTCTGTGCCCAAGATAGGGACCCAGGTCTTCTACGGAACCTCTTCCTTTACCGTTGGGTGAGATCATAAGAACGGACCTGTCTCTTCGGACCACCTGATGTCAGGTATCCCAGCGTTGATCAGACTGTACTGACTTCGTTGACTTGTACCCTACATTCGTTAAGACATTACTAATAACTCGGGACTAAGGTTATAAAAAGATCTGGTTACAAGTAAGACACCTTCCTTAGTTTGAATGTGAATGACAAAGAACTATATCCTTCTAAAAAGTCTTGCTGTCGATTACAAACTCTTTTCACGGTGTGTCGATCCCGTGACTCGATGACGGGTGGTGAATCTAGTTTCAGTCATATAAGAATATTCTACAATACAAACCCTTACTGAAGTTTCTCAATAAACCTTTGTTTTAAGTAGTCAATTAGAGGTCTCAGAAATACTTTAATCTAAGGGTTCTACATACATAAGAATAGACTGAAACTTTACAACCCTTCTAAGTCATAGGGTAGAGATTAAGTAAGTTAAAGAGATCGACGTGAAAAAGGACCTCTAGACTTGGTCAGAGAAAGAATTTAGAATGATAGATATATCTAAAATGCACAACTAACTACCGAAAGTTTAAGCAAACTCATCAAGTCCGGTGACGTGACTCATAGTCTAATAGGTTGATGAATGGGATGTAACCTAATATTTCACAGAGTTTTAACAATCACAGAGTGTCATTCATAGAGTGATAGTTATCACAACTGAGTAACTTTTTCTGGGACTAGGACCCTTTCTAACTTCCGTCCTCCTCTTCCCCTGCTGTCCTACTCTACCGTAATGACTGAGTTACCGTACTCAAACTCGTTTCAGACCCTCTAAGACTTCCTGTTCCTTCGGACCGAACGACGTCAGGTACCCCAGTGTGTCTCAACCTGTGCTGAATTACTGATTTGTTCTTGTTCAGATAACCTAATTACACAGAGTGTTAATTATAGAAGTGAAAGAGGTAGAGTAAGTTGTGTGGAGGTTTTTCTCGTAGAGAAGAGATTTCTCGTCAGACTCACTATAAAGTTTTGTCTTTAAGAAACAAAGATGTGTTTGTGGAGTAATCGATGTTGTCACCATTTGTTTCGTCGGTCATATACTAGAAATTCAGGTGTTTCGTCTAAACAAGATGAAAGTTCCACTAGTCCCTGAAGAAGCCGTCAGGTCACCAATTCTGAGGGGGAAAGTTATGTCCCCCAACACCCAAGCTATTGACCAATCTCTCTCCGTAATCCTATCGAATACAATTCTAGGGTGTACGGAGTACCAGGTTTTCGGTTTTGTATTTTGTCTTTATCATAACATTGTCTAAGTTATTTCTGAAATTTTTACCAGGTGTAGTTTTTGAGAAAATTTTTAATTCGCTAGTTAAATAAAGAAATTGTCGGTGTGTCTGGACCTTTAACTCTCTCCTTTTACCCTCTCGAAAGAGAGTAAGTAAATGGGTTAATGCGAAAGTGTTTTAACGATCAAAGGTAAAAATATCGAAACTCCAGACGACTAAACCCCGGGAGTAACGGTTCCTTCCTTATATAGACGGTTCCCCCTGTTTGTTATCAACTTGACCTTCGACTTAACCTTCGACCGTCACGGTGGACCGGTAAAACAAGATGAGTCCTGTGGATTGGTCATACATTTCTCTCTATGAGAGTGACCAACGCCACTACCCAAAATTAATGGTTACCATTTAACCCGGTAACAATGTGTCCCTCTGGTCTCCAGGAGGCACAAGAGACTCCACCACTGAAAATAATGAAAGTACAAGAGACTGTTAGTATTTTCCCGGTATCTCAGTGTGATAACTTTTGACTTCCAAATGTAGACAGCTGTTCTATTTCTTAAAAATAGACCCTAAAAAGGTCCGTTCTTATGACCTCACCCAATGGTAAAGGGTGAAGTCCCTAGAAGAGTTGGGTCCCTACCTTGGACGTAGAGGGCAAAGAGAACGTAACCGTCCTCTTAAGAAAAAAAGGATAATTAATTAAATAAAATTAACCTCCTATTAATAAATGTTATAACACCAGCAAAAACGGTATGTAGTCGTACTTAATCGGTGTCCATATGGACACTAGGAGTTTAGAACTTGGACGGAGGGTGGAGGGAGAGGTGGGTTAGGGAGACCCCAACGAGGTCTGGTGGCCAAAACCCACGAGACGAGGTACGTAACTCGAACGTCACCAGTAAATAAAATGTATACCATTACATGCATAAAGTCACAATAAGAGAGTTTAGTAGGGTGGGAGTGGAATAGGGTCACTCAAGTTTTTACACAGAGGAAACCACGGTCGTCTTAAGAAATGGTGACGACGATTCAGCGAAGTCAGCACAGGCTGAGACACGGTGGGGTATCTGCCGTCGGGTGGACCGAGGGACAGGGACCCTAAGAGGTCCGTTCTTGTGACCTCACCCAACGGTAAAGGAAGAGGTAAGAAATGGTGACGCGGTGGAATTTATACCAATTTCTAGTACAAAAGACAATGTACTGAAAAATAATGGTGTTTGTAAATTTATTTATTTACTTTTACTTTTTGACTAGTCTATTAAGTTTTGTTACAAAAGGTCTGTCACTTTTTCTCCAGTGTGTTTTAATCGGTAAACCACCGCAATCACCACTTCTCGACGGCAGAAGCAATCATATCACCACTCCTAGGGGTAGACAATGCGTCCTCTGGCCCAAGCTAAGGGGCTGCCCCTCAGTTGTGTGGTAAACCCGAAGGGACCACCGAGTCTCCAGTTTCGCAGACGGACGTTACGCCCTCTGACCCCAAGCTAAGGACCCACCCCTTCGAGGGGACCTCTTCCTTTACCTTTGGGTGAGGTCATAAGAAAGGACCTCTTAGGGTACCTTCCTCCTTGGACCACCCGATGTCAGGTACCCCAACGTTTCTCAGTCTGTGCTGACTTGTTGATCCGTGTCGTATGTTCTCTTTGTAATTAGGAATTTTTCAGTGTCTTTACTACGTTTACTATTTTTATGATTCTTCTTAATAAGATCGTTTTAATTCTGCCAAAGTTGATTCTTTTTTTTTAAACGAATTAATAAAATCTTCATAGATATGGAGAATTTACACTACATGGAACAAACAGCAATTTCCCTCAGAGTCGTTTATAAGAGAGGGTTAGACATTGAAGAGAGGATGAATTGGACTGTACAAAGTTTCTCGTCTCCAAAAAGTAAAATTACTTCAGGTCCAATAGTTAATAAGGAAAGTACTTGAGACAGAAAACAGAACATGATCTTTCCATAGTGGTATGGGTTCCAATAGAGACGATTGAAGAGCTTTAATGTCAAAACACAAAATGCAAAATCCCGAAGGGACCACCGACTCTGTCATTTCTTAGACGAACATTACACCCTTTGGACTTAAACTAGGGACCCAGCCCTTGGACTAGGGGACCTCTTTCCTGACCGATGAGTGAAGTCCTAAGAACGGACCTCTTAAGGTACCTGTTCTCCTCGGACACCTGATGTCAGATACCCCAACGTTTCACAGTCTGTGCTGACTCTCTGATTGCGTAAGTGAAAGTGACCGTCCTCTGATGTGAGTCTCTAAGTTCGACACGGAACCAATTCCGATTAACGATCGAAATACCATACTTCGATTCTTCACATTTTAAAAAGTTAGATCGACGATCGCTAACGATTAAGATTTTTATATGATTCTATAAAGTCATTTCTACATTTCGATAATCTTCTGAAATTATGTTTAATGTACGTCTTCTTAATATATGTCTAGGTTCAATCACCTGTAGGGTTTAATTCTTTTAGGAACCTGTTAAATTTAGTAAAATAGGTGAAAACAAATTTCTTTCGACATAATAGACAAGAATTAAAAAAATTTTAGAATTAGATTTTACATTACTTCGTATTATGGTTCAAATACACTCCGAACCCGATTGAAAGAGAATTTTCGGATTAATAAAAATTAATTAAATTAAAATTGAAGTGTAAAGAAAGATATCGTGGAACCACCAGTCTATACAATAATGAAAGTCATTTACATCGTACACTGTAATTAATGGAGATTAGAAAGTTTAACGACCGTATAACTCACGTCGTGAAAGTGTCGGTAGTAGAAAATCCTAAACTTTATCGAGTTAACCTTAAGGTAGTGGAGGTGATCGAAACAAACATCACTACGAAAGATTCTGGGTGAACTGAAGTGTAAGGTCCTACAGACCGAGATTTACTCACTAGTGTGGTAGCACTAATAGACCCAGCACTTCTAGAAAAAAACATGTCAAGAAGATACATAAGAACGGTGGAGAAGAATTATAGAAGATGAAGACAATCCAGGTATGGTAACGACAGGAAAAAACTCAGGTAGAAATGTACTTTATAAGGGAACCATAGAGATTAAAAGAACTCCTGTAGAGATCAGAAAGGGTAAGACAACAAAAGGAGATAAAGAAACGGAACTAGCTACTTCTTCCGAAAGAATAGAGAAGAACGATAAGAAACCTTGAGACGTAAGTTTACGAATATAGAAAGGAAGATAGGAAACGAAAAATGAAGAGACGAAAAGTGTCGATAAACATTCCGGAGGGGTCTGTCGGTAAAACGGAAAAACGTAAATAAAAGGCACCCCTACCAGAACTAGGGACAGAGGAATGTTATAGTGTTTGGAGTAAGGTATCAAGTAGTCCGTGAGATAGATAGTCTAGATCAGGGGATTTAGATAAAGAGTGAAGGTGCCATATTAGTATTCCCTAAACTAAATCCAGTATGGACTTACCAGATCACCAAAAGGGATGAAAGAAGTTAAAGTCAGACCTAAACCGTTATTCCTCAAGTACTAGACTCGGTGTCAGTCGAGGGCCAGAACAAAAACGACTGACATATCTCGAAGAGGTAGAAACTGACGTTTCTTATATTAGTTAGACTAAAGCCACAACTGGTAGACCACTACCGGTACACATCTCAGAAGAGAACACAACAAACGATATTGGTCACGTAAAAGAACCGTTTTGAGATAATCAGAAACGGGACGAAGTAAGTCGTAAGGTTCCGGTTTAAACGGACAATGAGGTTCACAAAGAAGTGAAGGATGAAAACGTAAGGTCCGGGGATATTACTTTTCCTGTAGAAAAAATCAAGATTTTCCAGAACATCCCGAAGTATCTTGGTAAGTTGAAGTCGAAGAAGTCGCAATGACCAACCCCGTATCTGAACCTAATGACACTATAACTTACCAAACGGAACCTTTACTTGTCTAGTAAGACAACAAAAACTCTAACGTAGGTTCATGACGTAAAGCCTGAGAAAACAACTGGTACTACCGATGAGGTAAAGAAGACTCCCTAAGGTCGGGCGTCATCATCTATATTACCAGTAGACTCAATTTAAGTGGGTAAGGTCAGGTAAAATCAAGTGACTAAGGATCTTACAACTACAAATGAGAACGGTAGAGAACAAACTGGCGAAGGTTAAACGGAACTAAGTACCTGGACTGTAAGGTACAAGGATACGTAATAACGAGAAATGTCGTAACCTGTAACGAAGATAGTGGTCAGTGTAGGTGTCGACCCATAACAAAAACGAAACCGAGGTAGGGAAGTAAGAAAGACCTCAATAAAGAGGTGACTAGAGGTCATCGTACAACCCGTGGATGACTGGACCCCTCAAGGAGAAAGGCATAGGATAGTAAAACGGAAAAGCATGACAAGTACCCCAAGAGTTTCGTTCTTATGACTTCACCAAACGGTAAGGGAAGAGGTCACCTGGTGTAAGACAGTCTGGAGAGGTGGTACTGGGCGGGTAGAACCCGCCAGGGTGCCCGTACCGAATCAAAGTAACTCAATCTGTTCCGACACCAGGATCACACTAATCTAACTGATCAAAAGACACTAATACCAAAGTCACACAGACCGGAGACTACGGAAGAACGTTGTGGATGGTAGAATGAACCCAAAGAGAATGGAACCCGTACCCCATAGAGAAGTACTGACGAGGTCGTTTCGCGTCGGTGACGAAGAATGGAACCTGCTCCCTATAGAGGAGTGGTGGTGGGAAGGACTGGAAGTTGTACCCTATCAAGGAGATCCGGGAGGACGAGGACCCGTCGGTGGCGAGGAACCTGCACCCCAACGAGGAGGACCGACGGCGGGGACTGGAGCCCGCACCCCATCGAGTCAACGTGAGTAGAGTGTACGATCATTTCATTACGAGTTTTAAGAGGTTCGGTCCGAAGTCGTTATGTACTTGACATTTGAAGGACTACAAGTTCGACCAAAATCTTTTCCGTCTCCTTGGTCTCTAGTTTAACGGTTGTGGGCGACCTAGTACCCTTTTCGTCCTCTCAAGGTCTTTTTGCAGATAAAGACGAAATAACTGATACGGTTTCGGAAACTGCCACAGCTAGTGTTATTTGACACCTTTTAAGACTTTATCTACCGTTATGGTCTGGTGGACTGGACGGAGAACTCTTTAGGCATACGTCCAGTCCTTCGTTGTCAATCTTGACCTGTGCCTTGTTGTCTGACCAAGGTTTATCCTTTTCCTCATGTAGTTCCGACATATAACAGTGGGACGAATAAATTGAAGATACGTCTCATGTAGTACTCTTTACGACCCGATCTTCTTCGTGTTCGACCTTAGTTCTAACGGTCCTCTTTATAGTTATTGGAGTCTATACGTCTACTGTAGTGGAAATACCGTCTTTCACTTGTCCTTGATTTTTCGAAGAACTACTTTGACTTTCTCCTCTCGCTTTTTCAACCGAATTTCGAGTTAAGTCTTTTACTTCTAGTACCGTAGACCAGGGTAGTGAAGTACCCTTTATCTACCTCTTTGTCACCTTTGTCACAGTCTGAAATAAAAAACCCCGAGGTTTTAGTGACGTCTACCACTGACGTCGGTACTTTAATTTTCTGTGAATGAGGACCTTCTTTTCAATTCTGGTTGGATCTATCGTATAAGTTTTCGTCTCTGTAATGAAACGGCTGATTCCAGGTAGATCAGTTTCGATACCAAAAAGGACACCAGTATATACCTACACTTTCAACCTGACACTTCTTCCGACTCGCAGCTTCTTAACTACGAAAACTTGACACCACAACCTCTTCTGAGAACTCTCAGGGAACCTGACGTTCCTCTAGGTTGGTCAGGTAAGACTTCCTCTAGTCAAGACCTACAAGTAACCTTCCTTACTACGACTTCGACTTTGAGGTCATGAAACCGGTGGAGTAAGCTTCTCAACTGAGTAACCTTTTCTGA
>SJYO01048061.1:51471047-51500013 GCA_006410555.1 Capra ibex | reverse complement strand
TAAGTCTTTTACTTCTAGTACCGTAGACCAGGGTAGTGAAGTACCCTTTATCTACCTCTTTGTCACCTTTGTCACAGTCTGAAATAAAAAACCCCGAGGTTTTAGTGACGTCTACCACTGACGTCGGTACTTTAATTTTCTGTGAATGAGGACCTTCTTTTCAATTCTGGTTGGATCTATCGTATAAGTTTTCGTCTCTGTAATGAAACGGCTGATTCCAGGTAGATCAGTTTCGATACCAAAAAGGACACCAGTATATACCTACACTTTCAACCTGACACTTCTTCCGACTCGCAGCTTCTTAACTACGAAAACTTGACACCACAACCTCTTCTGAGAACTCTCAGGGAACCTGACGTTCCTCTAGGTTGGTCAGGTAAGACTTCCTCTAGTCAAGACCTACAAGTAACCTTCCTTACTACGACTTCGACTTTGAGGTCATGAAACCGGTGGAGTAAGCTTCTCAACTGAGTAACCTTTTCTGAATACTACGACCCTCCCTAACCCTCGTCCTCCTCTTCCCCTGCTGTCTCCTACTCTACCGACCTACCGTAGTGACTGAGCTACTTGTACTCAGACTCACTTGAGGCCCTCTACCACTACCTGTCCCTCCGGACCGCACGACGTTAAGTACCCCAGCGTTTCTCAGTGTGTGCTGACTCCCTGACTTGACTTCACTGACTTAGAAAGTTTTAATCAATCCTTACACTCTTTAATTAAAACAACAGTAGTAATTTCCCGTTGTGTCAAAGTCAATGAAATATTTACACTTTTAGTATGTTATTTCTTTTCGATATACGAAGGAAGGTTTCTATTAAACATTAATTTAACCTAATTAAAATATTAAAATTACACAAAGTAATAATTGGATTGATTAAACAATTACTTAAGGGGACCTCTGACCGTTCGTACAAAAGATGATTGTGACGGAGTTCTAAAGTATATGTATTTTATAGTGTTAGATACTGGACGATTCTTCCTCTAAAAATAGATAAAAAGAGAGACCGTAAAAAAAGACCTACGTAACGTACTTAGCGTCTTAGAATCAAGGAGATGGTCGCTAACTTGGACTCGGAAGTAGTCATTGTCGTACGTCAAGATTCGTGACCTAGTGGTCCTTTTGGGGAGTGAAAGTAACATATGATAAAATACACCAGAAAACACCTTATAGAAAACGAAACAGAGATTAAGAATTTGGTATCTAGTATTAATACGTTTGGTCTTAGTTAGAAAACTTACCATACTCCGAAACTAACTAGATTAAAGTAACATTCTTATTAGACTACTTGGTCTCGAAGGTTTAAATATTTCGTTACTTTATTTTGAGAGTCTTATTAAAGTCAACGCGAGGTACCACATGACTGAAATTCTACTGGAAGCAATAGGGGTGGAAGAAGTATAGGTACGAAAATACATTAAAGGAGGTGAATACACATCCACCCTGACTACGACACAAATATTAGTTGTCGAACTCCCTTTCCACTATCCGAAACACGTAGGCACTTGTATCACATCACGAATAGAACGATTTTAAAGAAACACATACAAACACAGACACACAAAAGGAACGACCAAAACTTCTTCGTTCTAGGGTATTTAGGGTCTCGGTGTTTCTGTATTTAAGACGGTTGTTGGACCCCCTCGAACACTATTTTAGGATCGGACCGACTGAATGACTAAAGTCTAAATAATATAGTATTCGTCATAGACGTAAGGACTGGGTGTCTTTGACACTCTATAATTTGTACTCAACGAAATTGGGTGATTCAGACACCATTATCTCTTTTACTTATATTCGTGTAGGGACATCTTGGGTGAAGTCCCCTTTCGTAATACATCTATTAGAATCATCTAGTTATGACCATTGAAAGACATTCGAACATTTTAGGAGTCCCCTTAAATGGGTATTACCGAGATCTATTCATGAAAAACGTTATCCAATTTGAATCTCTTAACCTTACCATTGTTGACTAATTCTGTTTTGGCGAACCCTTCTACCACGGATTCACGACGATTCAACGAAGTCATCACAACCTGAGAATCACTAGGGTGCATGACATCGGACGGTCAGAGGAGACAGGTACCCTAAGACGTCCGTTCTTATGACCTCAGCCAACGGTGAAGGAGGAGGTCCCCTAGAAGGGTTGGGTCCCTAACTTGGATGTACAGAACGTAACTATCCATCTAAGAAATGGACTCGGTGGTCCTTTCGGGAATTTCCGGATAATACACACAATCTAAATTTCTGTGTAGAATAAATTAATCCGTATTTCCGGACGATAATGCTTCGTCCACAACATAAAGTTCACACCTTTGTTTCTAATAATGACAACCAATCATCGTGTTACTATCATCTCAGTAGGGAACCTTCATTAGTCAAGTCGAGTCAGCGAGTCAACACAGACTGAGAAACGTTGGGGTTCCTAAAGTCGTGTAGTCCGAAGGGACAGGTAGTGGTTGAGGGTCTCGAAAGAGTTTGAGTACACGTAACTCAGACACTACGGTAGATTGGTAGAGTAGGAGACAGTAGGGGAAGAGGAGGACGGGAGTTAGAAAGGGTCGTAGTCCCAGAAAAGGTTCCTCAGTCAAGAAGCGAAGTCCACCGGTTTCATGACCTCAAAGTCGAAGTCGTAGTCAGGAAGGTTACTTATAAGTCCTGACTAGAGGAAATCCTACCTGACCAACCTAGAGGAACGTTAGGTTCCCTGAGAGTTCTCAGAAGTTTTGGTGTCAAGATTTCGTAGTTAAGAAACTACGAGTCGAAAGAAACATCAGGTTGAGAGTGTAGGTACGTACTGATGATCTTTTTGGTATCGAAACTGATCTACCTGTAAACAACCGTTTCATTTCAGAGACGAAAAATTATACGACAGATCCAACCAGTATCGAAAAAAAGGTTTCTCGTTCACAGAAATTAAAGTACCGACGTCAGTGGTAGACGTCACTAAAACCTCAGGGGGGTTTTATTTCACAGAGTGACAAAGGTAACAAAGGGTAGATAAACGGTACTTCATTACCTTGGTCTACGGTACTAGAATCAAATGAAGAACCTTCATCATCTCCTACAGTAAAAGTCCCCACTCAAAACACCTGACTCTCTTACTCTATATCAGGGTGCAATGACAATGTCGTCTGTCTTGGAATTTCCGTATGTAAAGGACACGAACAAAGGATTGAAGTCTCAAACAACGTAATTATTTTTGACCATTTCGTTTAAAAACTTTACAAAAGTCGGTATCTCTTTCGTGGTACACAAAAAATTTGAATAGAGGTCCACTGTCATATATAGGAACGGAGTTATAAACAGTTGTTACATACCGTAATCTAAGTAATTACCATGTTTCTCCTTCAAACTTACATAAATGATTGTAAAAGACTATCCGGATTCATTTATATAGTTTTATAAGTTTTATTCCCAGGTTAAAGTCTCTAAGTGTTTTGTCGACAGTAAATTTCAATAAACTGAATTGCAAAATAGACCTTTTAAAGGGAATCGTAATCTCTGAAATCAATATTCCTTATTTTAGTAACCGATAAATTTAGAACGAAAGTTAGGACAAACGATAACACAACACTTTTATTTCGACCTCAGATTTAAAGTGACGGTCATTTTTAAAATCATTCGAAAAATGACTCAGTGTGTATGGTAGATAAATAATTGTATTTTAAGATTACTTTTACTGGTTTTTTATCCCTTACCTCTTTTTTTTTCTTCCACGTGTAAACTCTTGTAACACTATCGATGTCTCTCCACACAGACGAATCGGTCGTAAAAAGAGAAATGAAAAATTTAAAGAAAAACTATTTACGGAAATAAATGACTGGAAGGAAACTGTGTAAACCGTGGAGACCCGATTAACCGATAAATTATCCGACACTTCGAGCCAAACCAAGGAAACTAATTGTAGGTTTAAGTTGTACGAATAGTACAGGAGTTGATACAATGAGTAGTAAAGACTAACAAAAGTAGAGATATACAATCTCTGACAATCCCTCCACAAAAACAAAAATTAAAAATGATCTTCTCTTCTAAAATTTAACTTTTCCTTACCGTTCATAGTACTTTTTAACGTGTCCAGTAGACTGGAGATAAGACTACGAGGTACTTGGGGATATTAGTAGACGTAAGATTACCTCCACCCTATTGAACACGTTTCATAAAGTAATTGGACTCCGTTTTTAGTTTTCATCAAGGGACACAAGACTTGTTTCAGTAACGTATTGTTGTTTTTTTATGAACAGAAGAATGTATATATGTTTTTCGATATATTAGAGGAATTACTCCTTTTCCGACCTCTTATATCACAATAGTATTAACTTTTTGTCTACCCAAGGATTTCATTCGTTTCATTACCGGGGAGTCTCTACATGGACAGGATTAGAGGTCTTGGACACTTATACCATCCACGTTCACCTGAAACTTCTACACTAGTCTAATTCCTAAAATTCTACTCCTCTAATAGGACTTGATAGGTTCATCCGGGTTACAATAGTCTTTCCAAAATTATCCGTCTTTCCAGTCTTAATCTCTTTCTCTCCTCTACTACCTTCGTCTTCAACTCCCTACATCGGTCCTCCCTTCCCTACACCCTTCAGAGACCTTCAACCTTTTAAATTCTCTAGTTACCTAAGAGGGGTCCACAGAGGTTTCTTTTGATCAAGACGGTAGTGGAACTAAAAATCGGGTGACTCTGACTCAAACATAAAGAGTGGAGGTCTTTACATTCTTTTATGTAGTTACAAAGAAAATAAAAAATAAAAAAACTAACACCATTTTATAGGTAGTTGTCTCCTTACCGACTTCTTCGGCACCATGTGTATATGTTACCTTATAATGAGTCGGCATTTTTCCTTGTCTTAACATGGTAAACGTCTCTGTACCCACCTGGATCTCTACCAGTGTGTCTCACTTCATATAGTCTTTTTCTTTTTGTTTAAATACAACAAAATTCAGAACCCGTACACCATTAAAACGGTTACAGACTTTCATACCACGTTTGGTTCGTAGTAGTTGAAAATAGTTGATCCACGTATCGTATAAAGAAGAGACACGAAGGTGGATGGGAACATATCTCGCATGTATCTGAAGATTCTGGTAGAAGGTATAGAAATTGTTGAGAAAACAAAGAGGGACACAAAATCCTCCATATAAAATTCTGGTACAAAAATAACAAAGAAGGTGGACGCTAAGTCCACTATCCTCGTATAACCACTCGTGTCCTTGACATTACTATTTTACCTTTTATTTTGTCAGAATGGTACAAGATCACCGGAACCCTCGAGACATTCTATAGTTTTTACACGAGGTACTTCAAGGAAATCCACACAAGGTACTGCAAAGACTTCTTATTCCTTTGGGAGAATAGAAAATAACATTGTAACCCCATAAGGGTTTTCACTTGTTTGTGTCACACAAATTACCACCCTAAGACTGAGAATCAGTAGTGGTCAGTCTTGTTAGAACGGAAGAACGTTTGAAGATCTTTTCAATATAATTCCAGTCACTGAATAACCGTGATACCGTCTGGTTTATTGTACTGCCTTTCGTTGAAACCGATCCTTACTACCCAGGACCCAAGATTGAGACCAAGTCTTTTCTTAAAAACTCCCAAACTATAACTTTGAGGTTAATGTTTAGAATTAAATAGATGAATTTTTATTAACGTTGTGTATCACCTTGATATACATTGAAACAAGACATAAAAATTTACGTAAAGAACTACGGTCATTAAAAAATATGGTGAGAAGTAGATCTATTAAACTCCAACATGTCTGCCGATACCACCTGTATAACTATTCGTACAGAGGAAAAGGAATTAGAACAACCTTTAAAATCCGAAAAAAAAAAATTACAAAACGGAAACGTTTCATACGGAATGTCCAAACGTCCACTAATAAAAATGTAAGCTTTTCGGGGACTACGACCCTTTCTAACTCCCGTTCTCCTCTTCCCCCACTGTCTCCTACTCTATCAACCTACCGTAGTGACTGAGTTACCTATACTCAGACTCGTTTGAGTCCCTCTGTCACTTTCTATCCCTTCGGACCGCACGATGTCAAGTACCCTAGTGTTTCTCAGTCTGTACTGAATCACAGACTTGTTGTTGTTGTTAGAATGAAACAACAAGAAAGAATTGTTCAGACAAAGAAACGCTGTCGGAGACAAGGTGAAAATTTACATGTTAGATTTGAGTGGATTTATGAAAGATCCCCTGTTACACATGTCTCGTCACCACCCGAGAGGTCAAACACATAATGGCTAAGAGAAGAAGATTCATATAGTCAAAGATCTTCTACGAATAACATACACCAATCATAGTCTATTATGGTAAAGGAACGTACTCGGAGATTGGTAGAGGAGGTAAAAAGAACTGTACAATTTGATAAACGTATCTCTGATCTGATCACACAAATGGGTCCCATAAAAAAGGGTAGACAGATGGTTAAGTCAAATTTAGGGAGTAATAGTTCCGTAGATAGAGACCTTATTATGAAAAGGGTATGGTTACTGAATTGAATAACCGTTCTGTATTTTACATAGTTAGACAATAGAACTCAGTATAAAACCTTTGCGTGTAAAAAATTTTAAGGTAAAAGTAGGGGTTACAGAAATAAGGATACATAAAGAGAAGGCTTCAAGGTTGACGGTCACACTTGTTACTGATTTTGTGGTGGACACTCAAGAACAGACATAATTAACGGTTTCTCAAGTATTAGAGATTTTTTAATAAAATAGAATAAAAAATGAATTTAGTATTCCTACCTTTTCGTTAACTACCTTATATTTATAAAGTTTTTTCTAAGAAAGAGTTTAGATTTGTGGATATTTCTTTTAAGAGTAGGGACAATTAACGGTTTCTCAAGTATTCGAGGTTTTGTAAAACGCAATGTAAAATGAGTGTAGTATTCCTACCTTTCGTCAACTACCTTATATATATAGAGTTTTTTTTCCAATAGAGAGTTTGAATTTGTAGATATTCCTGTTACACGGATACCTAACTGATAAACCCCAAAAGTAAGTAACTAAGTGAATAGATACACAAGGTCTTTATAAACTTAAGAATTTAGGTACACATACGGACTGAGAAACTTTTAACATAACATCTTAATTTATTCCGTTCACTAATCGGAGTAACTCGAATATAATATTAGTCTCAAAGTCTGTTATTTCCTTCTCCTTTTGTTCATTCATTATTTATTCGTCTTTGTCACGGTATCCATGGTTAACCTTATTTGGTATCTATCTTTCACTAAACACCCCTCCTAGAGAAATCCATCTCACTTAACGCAACTAAAAAGGACCCACTGTCTCTTTTATGTTCGTTTCTAGACTTCTTCCTTCAATTCATCTCTCCTAAATTTCCGTACAAACGACAAAGACTTATACTCCAACATATTTACGAATCCATAACGCTAACTAGCCTATTTCTTTACGGATAGAGTATGAGTGTCATATTTCCATCATCCTCCGTACACCGGGATAGTACTGACCCGTTTCCCTACACTCTGAAGTCCTGAATGAGACTTCTGTCTGAGAACTTATTCCGTTCAGACTATGAGAACTTATGAAACGAGTCGATATTCCCCAAAGACCCATAAACGAGGAAAAGGTACTATGTCCCCACCACACCCCCTCCACGAGACGATGAACAACCTGTTTTACCTTAACTGATAGGTTTCATTTGACAACTGACATTCGTGTATCGAAAAGGAGGTTTAACGGATTTCTCAAAAGAATGACAGAATTGACAGATTGTTTCTGACTATAAAGAGATTAACCTCAGATCAGAAGTGTGAAGTTTTTAGAGGTTAGTACGGGTCCCAAAGGAGAGAAAAGGGGAAACAGAATAATAAAGGGAACTAAGACCAAACGTAAGAGGAGGTGATGATGATTAGACACATTGATACACTTTCGATAAATGAAAAAAACACCAAGTCCAAGGAGTTGACATTTTTGTGTCAGTATTATGATGGATGGTAAACCTGATTCAGGTTCCAGTGCGTCTATTAAAAACATTTCGTTAATTACGTTAGGATACTTGAATCTTTAGGAGTTTTAAGTAAACAAACACACACAATAAACGAGGTAGTACGGACTGAGACGTTGGGGTACCTTCCATCGGAAGGTACGACAAGACAGGTGCCTTAAGAGACCCGTTCTTATGACCTCACCCGACGGTAAACGAAGTGGTCCCCTAGAAGGACTGGGTCCCTAGTTTGGGTCCAGAGGGTGTAATGTCCTTCTAAGAAATGGTAGGTTCGGTAGTTCCTTCAGGGTTTTACGTAATCGACAATAAAAATAATACTCCGAGAACATGGTGAATATAAAGAAAGAGGAAATTATAAAGGAAGTAATTGTAAAATCAAGTATAATAACCAAACTCTAAGACCTATTGACTCACTAAAATACATTAGGCAAGTTAAAAAGTAGAAAATATACTAATATAAAATTGATTTAGAACTTCATATATAAATTTCTCACGTGTGTAAAACTCAATTATCTAATTTTTTAAAAGTATTTCCCTTTTCAGCACATTTGGACTGAATACAGTTCTTTATCTTACAAGTGTCGTAGAATCCTTCAGGGTGAAAACCAAGAAGAGTCAGTGATGGTGAGTGTTTCGACCGGTGTTAACGCTGAAAATAGTGGTACCCACTAAAACGAACAAGAACTTTAAACATATTTACTTTAAATCGTGATGAAACGAAGACCGGAAAACGAACTGTAACATAAATATTCCTTCCAAGAAGGATGACAACGTACCTCACTATCAACCAACTAAGAGTCACGACATTTCATTCCACTCGGCTGATGTCAGGTACTCAGTTTGGACCAGGTCGTGGAGAAAAAAAAAAAAAAGAAAAATCATGTCGGTACGAGTAAATACCCGAAGGGACCATCGTGTCTAAGAAATCTTATGTTGACGATTACGTCCTTTACGGTCAAACTAAGGACCCAAACATTTCTACGAGATCTACTCTTTTACCGTTTGGTGAGGTCATAAGAGTGGACCCTTTAGGGTACCTGTCTCCTCGCACCACCCGATGTCAGGTACCCCGACGTTTCTCAACCTGTGCTGAATCACTGATTTGTGTGTAAACGAGTAAACAAATACATAACAGATACTGACCAAAGTCCGGTGGACCCATCTCGACTCAGTAACACTATTCTCTGACACCTCGGACTTTATAAATGAAAGACCGTAAAAAATCACTTTTCAAATGACTGGACACGTAATTAAATCCCACCCGAGTCGACGTCGAAGGTGCAGGAATCAAGTCAAGTCAGTGAGTCAGTACAAGTTGAGAAACGCTAGGGTACCTGACGTCGTACGGTCCGAAGGAACGAGTAGTGGTTGAGGGCCTCGAACGAGTTTGAGTACAGGTAGTTCATACACTATGGTAGGTTGGTAGAGTAAGGGACAGTAGGGGAAGAGGAGGGTGGAAGTTAGAAAGGGTCGGAGTCCTAGAAAAGGTCACTCAGTCAATAAGTGTAGTCCACCGGTTTCAAAACCTCAAAGTCGAAGTCGTAGTCAGGAAGGTTACTGATAAGTCCTGACTAAAGGAAGTTCTACCTGACCAACCTAGAGGAACGTCAGGTTTCCTAAGAGTTCTCAGAAGAGGTCGTGGTGTCAAGTTTTCGTAGTTAAGAAGTCGCGAGTCGAAAGAAATATTAGGTTGAGAGTGTCGGTATGTAGTGATGACCTTTTTGGTATCGAAACTGATCTACCTGGAAAAACCGTTTCATTACAGAGACGAAAACTTATACGACAGATCTAACCAGTATCGAAAAGAAGGTTCCTCATTCGCAGAAAATTAAAGTACCGACGTCAGTGGTAGACGTCACTAAAACCTCGGGGGGTTTTATTTCAGAGAGTGGAGAAGGTAACAAAGGGGTACAGGAATTCCGTCTAACATAATGAACCATCTTGACTTGGGTCGGAGATACTCTTTTCCTGTGTTACAGTTCAGTTTGAGACGGTGAATCACTCCCATCCCTTCAATGGTTTGGACACATTTTAAATTACTAAAAGACAACAACGACGACTTATCACTCCCATTCTCACGGAAGGAGTATACCACAAACACTTCTCAACATTCCAAATTATACTAGAACACTCCCGAGAGTAAACCACGTAGAGTGTGATCGACACTCTGGGTCTCGCTCAAAGAAAAGTAAAACCGGTGTGGTGTGTCGTACTCCCTAGATTCAAGGAACTGGTCCTTAACTTGGACGCGGAGGACGTTATCTTCGTACCTCAGAATTGGTGACCTGGTGGTCCCTTCAGGAGTCTCGTCTAAAGAATTTGAGTACGGCGTTACAGAAGTAGATATTTTTCTTCGGTTAATGTCAACATGGAGATCCCCAACAAAACTCCTACCTACTCAATAAAGAAAGTCTTCGTGACTATTTTTCGGAACTATTTTTACAGACGGTTTCTCGACCGTGAAGCATTTACGATCAGTAAGGACAGTCAGTAGCGGTAGTTTTAATAGTAGTCATAATAATGATTAATATAGTAGTTATAATAAGGGTTATAAAGTAATTTATTTTTTCTTGAGATTTTTATATTTCTTTTATTAATCTTTTAATACTGTATCTTAGAGGATTACTTCTGAGAAGAAAACTCATGATTTTTATAATGTTAATAAACGGAATATTTAATAGTAGACGAAGGTGAGCACTTGAAGGTAAAAAAAAAAAAAACTTGAAGGTAAAACTTGACTTTCCATCTGGAGTCTCTCGTTGACTTTCACGGTTTGGACTAGGGGTTTCTGTCCCTAGTAAATCGAGGTGTATGTTCACTATAATATGTCAAAAATGAAAGAGACAGATCGAATAAAGTGAATGGTATTACGAAAGTTCCAGGTAGGTACATCAGTGTTTACGGTCCTATAGTAAGAAAATGTACCGACTTATGATAAGGTGACATACATGTGCACGTACGTACTCATGGATGTATATGTGTAGTATATACACTACATTATGTATATATGTATACATGTATATATAGTGTATGAAAATAGACAAGTGTACAACTGTCTGTGAATCCAACAAACGTATAGAACCTATTACTCTTATTACAACGTTATTCGTTTACCTTCACGTCCATAGAGAAGTTATAGCACAAAAGTAAAGTAAACCCATATATGGATCTTCACCCAACGACCTAGTATACCATCAAAATAAAAACCAAAAAACTTTTGGGAACTTTCAACGATTCTCTCTTCAAGAATTTCTAAGAGTGTTGTTTTTTCTTTACCATTAATACACTGTGCTACCTTCACAATCGATTGTAATACCACCATTAGTATAACGTTATACATTCACATAGTTTAGGTGTGAAACATGTAGAATTTGAATCTTTAAAATGTAGTAATTTCGACCCCTTTTGTATTCAAACAAGAGATTCAGACACCTATCAATTCGTCAAACTCTAGTTGTACATATGTAGCGATATAAATTTTACCTATTGGTCATTCCTGGATGACTTATCGTGTCTCTTGAGACGAGTTATAATATATTGTTGGATTCCCCCTTTTCTTACACTTTTTCTTATCTATGTACATATACTTATTGGCTTAGTGAAACGGTGTGTGGACTCTGATAGTGTTGTAACAAGTAGTTGATATGAGATCGTATTTTATTTTTGAATTCTTTTTCGACCCCTTTTGTTACCATCCCTCTAACCTTACAATCTCACACAAACAATAAATTTTCGATGAGTGAGAGGGACCCACCCAAATCTTCTGTGTGTAAAACGGTGCTGACACTCTTTACGTCGGTATTTTTTCTTACTTTATTACGGTAAACTTCGGTGTATTTACCTCGATCTCTAACAGTATGACTCACTTCATTGTCTCTTTCTGTTTATATTATACTATAGAGAATATACACCTTAGATCTTTTCCCACGTTTCCTTGAATAGAGGGTTGTTTCAGTGTCTGCATCTTTCGTTTGAATACCAATGGTTCCCCATTCCCCCTTCCCCTATTTAACGCTCTAACCCTAACTGTATACGTGTGATGATATATATTTTGTCTATTGATCATTCCTGGATGAGATATCGTGTCCTTGAGATAAGTTGTGAGATATCACCAGATGTACCCTTTTCTTATATTTTTTCTCATCCAAATATATATATATACATATATATGTGTATATATACATACCAACTAAGAGAAACGACATATGGACTTTGATTGTGTCGTAATATTAAGTTGATACTTTTCATCACTTTCACAATAAACGAGTCAACGAAGACTGAGAAACGCTGGAGTACCTGACATACGACGGTCCACAAGATTCCTTAAGAGGTCCGTTCTTATGACCTCACCTGACAGTAAAGGAAGAAGTCCCCTAGAAAGGTTGGGTCCTTAGCTTGGGTGTGGAGGACATAACGTCCGTCTGAGAGATGGTAGACTCGGCGGTCGGTTGAGTCCTCTCTGGTCTCTAGACCTAACCTAGGGACCCAGCCCTTCTAGGGGACCTCCTCCTTTACCGTTGGGAGAGGTCACAAGAACGGACCTTTTATGGTACCTGCCTCCTCGGACTACCCGATGTCAGGCACCCCAGCGGTTCTTACTCTGTCCCGACTCATACGTGCGGGACGTGGTATCTTTGAAATATGTTTATATACGTAATTTGGACATAGGCAGTCTCGTTTTTATAAATACTTGTTTTTCCTTTATAAGTCTTTGAGGTATTTATCCCTAACCAATTCAGTTCTTAATACATCTGTAACGAACCTTTTAATACGTCATAACTTTCTTGAAAACTTCCAATTTATATTTCGGTTCATATTCGAAATAATGATCCACTATTTACCTCTTACATTTTGACTAAACTTTCATTTTTAAAAGTCTGTTTTAAAAAAGTTATTTTTCTATGGAACATAAAAATGTATAGGTTAATAAAAATGTATAGGTATGGTAGGTGTTTAGGTATACGTGAAGATACATTTATCATATATATAGACTTACCACATGTTAGGATAAAAAGAGTTGTAAAACACTAAAAGTTTATAAATTTAAAAGATGTAGTTTGTACATGCTAAAATAGTAAGTCTTTTTCGTTTCATTTGTTTTACGATGCTCTTCTTTATCCAACATCGTTTAAATGTACCACAAACGTAATTAATGTTATTTTCGACAGTCAAAACAAAAATTAAAGAATTGTTTAGGATCCAAACTAGCAGTTTTCGGCAACGAAAGCAAAAGTTTTGTCATAGGTCTAACAATTCATTTAACTTGTCTTTGACTGACGAAGAGAAACGGTTTTTCATTTTGAGAACGTTCACCGTCGAGCACTGTGACAATGAACCACTCGTCAATAGAAAAAGTGTATTGAGTGGTTTGCCCAGGTTTCAAAACGTGGACCCCAAATATTATTTACTTTACAGTGGTGACCAAAAACATTCTCTGTGCATAGCGTTTTACAAGAAAGAGTCTCAACCAGTACTCTGAGAACAAGAAGTCAAGATATAGTTGGTCAAGATATAGTCTCGTACTCGACTATCAACTTATAGTTGTCTACTTGTATCGACTTTATTCTCATGTGTCAAGGTCAAACCCCATCTAAGTACCTAAAGAGTCGTTCTCTCTATCCTGGAAGTCGTTATTGACACCTCTTAGATACGAAGTTCTTTTATCATGAGTGTCAAGAGATTCAGTCAGGGGTGAAGTAAGGAACCTACACAAACGAAAAATAAAGTGGACAACGATGAAAAATTTTATCGGGATTTATTATCTGTTTTTGTATGGACAGTGTTAATGTAATATATATATGTGTGTGTGTCAACAAAAGGGACCACAGAGTCTTCCATTTCTGACGGACGTTACACCCTCTGGACCCAAACTAGGGACCCAGTCCTTCTAGGGGACTTCTTCCTTTATCGTTTGGTGAGGTCATAAGAACGACCTCTAAAGGTACCTGTCTTCTCGGACCATCCGATGTATGTCAGGTGTCCCAGCGTTTCTCAACCTGTGCTGACTTGTTGATTGTGACACCTGATGATACATGATATATATATATATATAAATTATACTGATAATTTATATATACGAATCATTTTAGGAAACCACTTTATGTTTTAATTTTAGAATCGGTATCCTTCTTACTTTACAGAAATATATGTGTACATTACGTACAAACAGGTGTATCTGTGTGTAAATCTCCATTAATATATTCGATCTGCTTCCGTTACCGTTGGGTGAGATCATGAGAACGGACCTTTTAGGGTACCTGCTTCCTCGGACCATCCGACGTCAGGTACCCCAGCCATTCTCAGACCGTACTGACTCTCTGAAGTGAAAGTGAAAAGTGAAATTACGTGACCTCTTCCTTTACCGTTGGGTGAGGTCACAGGAACGGACCTCTTAGGGTCCCTGACCTCTCGGACCACCCGACGGCAGATACCTCAGTGTGTCTCAGCCTGTGCTGACTTCGCTGAATCGTCGTATATTCGATCTTTTAATCCTCTAAAACACGTTCACTTTCACAATCAACGAACCAGCACAGGTAAAGAAACGTTGAGGTACCTAATATCGGGGGATTGTGAGGAGACAGGCATCTTAAGAGGTCCGTTCTTATGACCTTACCCATCGGTAAGGGAAGAGGCACTCTAGAAGGATTGGGTCCCTAGCTTGGGTCCATAGGTTTTAACGTCCGTCTAAGAAATGATAAACTTGGTGGTCCGTTCTGCAATTAGTCACTAGTTATATTACTTTTACAGGTAATAGTGAAATTTTGGTTAATTTTCATTTTTCATACACGTTGGATTTCTGGTCTATCGCACAGTAACTGGTAAAATAAGAGTTGTTTCCGATTGCGTACGGACGTATAATCCGTAGAGATACCAGTAAAAAGTATATTCCACTGACCGAGATAGACATTAATAGATAGATAGATAGTAAATAGATAACTATTTTGAGATAAGAAGTCGTATAGAATTTAATAAAACCACCGTTAGAAAAGATCCCAAATAAAACGAGGAGTCTGTCAGTAGGATATTTATTATCGCGTTAGACGACACCACATTAGATATAATAACCGTCTTAAGAAGTACAAATACGTAATTCATAGTGATTTTTATGTAACGTGTAAAAGTATAACCTTTTTTATAATTGGAAACTTAGAGGATCCTATATTAAAATTTACATTTGTCTTTAAAATTCCTTTATAAGTCTTCAAAATTTATATATGTTTTACTTCAGTGATTATCAAGTTTTATAATTTATAATCTACTTTAGTCTAAATATCTTAATTTCTATAGACGGAATACTTAAATCATGGGCACTACTTTTTTACAAGAGATTTTAATAATATTTTCCATTATGTATAAGACGGTATCCTTGATAGTCAAAACGGAGTTATTCGAAGAAAAAGTACAAAACTGTTTTATACAGTATCAAAATTCAAAAGTAATCGTAGTGTCAAGAATTTGGACACAATAAATATAGTGTCGACGGTTATGGAAAAAATCAGAAATTATTATTTTTTTATGTATGACTTAGGTCAAAATAACAAAACCGATGACCAAATTGTTCAATATCTTTTTTCGTAGTTATCCGTCACCTCTAAGAAACTTTCAAAAACTTATCTTTTACTTTAGTAGACTTTCCACGAAATACATCTAGACACTTCACCGGTAACCCCTTTAACAACTCTACCCGTTGACAAGTGGCCTTTACCGTTCATCAGTTTCGAATTTACTCCTAAACCGTTACCCTATCCTTCATTCTCCTTACATCATTTTCCTTAAACCACTTTTCCGTTTACGTCTTTTAAGAAAATAAGAGGAACCATAGGTGACTTGAATCGTGTTATGATAGGTGACTACGAGTTGGATACGAGTAACTGGATTTCCTTCGTCACTCAATAAACACCCACTGATTCCCCTTTTCGTCGTAACGAGGGTAGATTCAATGGATTTAGTCCTCATCCTACCGAAGAATTTTGTTCCTGTAGTAAGTTTAGTTGACGTCTCCTTTACTACCGTTCGATAAAATCTCTACTTCAGCAAACTTTTCTTACGGACACCGACATTATGTCTTTCGTCAAAATAGTCACACTTTTTTGTACCTTTTATTTACTGACGGTGTGTAAGTAGAAAAGGGTGTTTTTGTGTCGAGGTTTATATAATAAGTCGATGGTTAGTTTGTGTATAATGTGTTATTAGTTTTCTATAAATTTTCCTATAAAATGTCAAAGATTTTGTGTAAGTACGAAGGTACTTAAGGTAATAGACTTTTAAGTCCGTTCTTAAAAAATATTACTACCTCTTCTATCTCCTCCGTTAAAATAATAGTGAAATATCTACTTTATGCACTCCTATACTCTTCTATTAAAATTTCGTGTCGACTAGTTCTTTGTCTTGATATAAGATTTTGAAGATAAAAAAACTGATGTATTAAATTTAATATAAATATTGGTCTCTAAAGTACGTTATCTAAAGTCACTAAAATTCTCACTTTAAACCACTTAAAACTGTTTACATGATTTCGTGACATTGATATTGGTATTCTTTAAAATTACCTTAAGGGAGAAGATTTTGTACGGTCGTCAAGTGACCGCCCACTTTCAAGTTTAGGCTGGGTGTGTAGACTCGAGAGAGACCACATCCACCCCTTAGAATGTAGGGGAACGGGTTATGATGGATAGTCAAGTTAAAAATTGGAAAGACAAAAGATGTCGAGACTTGCTGTGGAGTCAGGTCAAGTCTGCGAGTTAGCACAGGTTGAGAAACATTGAGGTGCCTCACGTCGTGTGGTCCTAAGGGACAGGTAATGGTCGAGGGTCTCGAACGAGTTTGAGTACTTGTCGTGGATGTTATAATTGTAAATTGGGACTTTTATTACACCACATATAGCACAGTAACTATTGTTGTGGTACCGAGACCATCTCCCATAAAACCTGTTAATGTTGGAATTCCATTTTCTTTGTCCTCAATTTAGTGATATGTTAAAAAAACAAACAAATTTATTATATAATTTTATATTACGTAAATGAAACAATCCTGCGAGCGGTCTGGGTAAGACAGATACGAATTCAAAGGTACTTTTTAAGGAGTCAATACCAGTCTCTTTGCTTCACTTTTCATAATCAGTGAGTCAGTACAGTACCTGACATCGGGAGGTCCGAGGAGACAGGTACCTTAAGAGGTCCGTTCTTGTGACCCCACCCAACGGTAAGGGAAGAAGTCCCCTAGAAGGACTGGGTCCCTAGCTTGGACCCTGAGGACGTAACGTCCGTCTAAGAAATGGTAAACTCGGTGGTCCCTTTCCTTTTTTCGTAGTTCTTTAGTATTTGGTTATCTTTTAAAGAACAAGATTTCTCTCTTATATGTTAGTAATCAAACTTTTCTCTCTTCTCTACCCTCCATATAAATCCTTTCAGAAGGAAATAATTAGTATTAAGTAAGATTAAGATTGACCTGTATCAGTAAGTTGGGTAAGTTGATATCGAAACAAAACAGAATTAAAGCCCCTCTTTATGGTGGAATCTCTTTCTTTTAACCACCCCTTATGGTCATATTCTTTTTACAGAGTTCTCTTCTTTTACTCTACCATAGATTTCTTTTACGACACTGAAAAATCAGTGTCTCCAAAGAAGTCACTAACTTGTAATTTTTTTTTTTCACTTCGTCTCCTCTTCCACGAACTTGGATTTATGTCTACATCGTCGACGTGTTTCTTCGACATTCTTCTTCCGAACATGTTTTTGTTTGTTTGTTTGTTTGTCGGAACGTCTTATACGACACCTGTTGTCTTTCGTGAAAAACGATCCAAGATTTGTCCTTCTCTTAGTTCAAAGTAATGAAACTTTGTCTACCGCGTGACAATTGTTGAAGTGACGACAAAACGAAAACAAGACAAGTGTCCCCTTTAAACAGAGGGACTTTGACAACCTCCATTTATTCTACGAGAACTATAGGGTCACATCGACTGGTCCATCTCTCTATCATGTGTCGAGGTCGTGGGGGTCTAGTCTCGGACAGGTCCGGTCTTGTTAATGGTCTCCTGTCTTTCTTTCTGAAAGGTCTTGGTGGAAATCGTTACTAACGTTTGGTACATCTTACTCTATGTCCTGGGTCCCTTTATTAAGGTAATTTTTTTTTTTTCAATTTACTTTGTACACTCTGGAGACACAGTCAATAAATCCAACAAAGTCTCATGACATATGTCTTTTTTTACTTTCCAGCGAGTCAGCACAGACTGAGAAACGCTGGGGTACTTGACATCCAGTGGTCCTAAGAGACAGGCACCCTAAGAGATTCGTTCTTATGACCTCATCCATCGGTAAGGGAAGAGTCCCCCTAGTAGGGTTGGGTCCATAGTTTCGGTCCAGAAGGTGTAACGTCTACCTAAGAAATGGTGGACTTGGTGGTCCCTTCGGGGTATATGTCTTCAAGTCAAGTCAAGTCAAGTCAAGTCAGCGAGTCAGCACAGGCTGAGAAACGTTGGGGTTCTTAGCGTCGTGCGGTTCTCTTACTTCGTTTATGACCCAAGGTTATACTTAAGTAATTCTTGTTTGGTACCACCCTTCACATTAAAGGAAAAAAAGAACTCTTTTGTTCTTTTTACGGTGATGAAACCAGACTTAATTGAAAACACTTTCTGGAGAACGTGAGTCATAGTACAAAGACTCTAAGTAGGAACAAAAACGTGCATCGTCATCGAGTAAGGAAGAGTGAGGACTCGTCATCAGGTAACATACCTATATAAAGTCAAATAACTAACTAAAAAAAAAAAATGTAGTGTCAAATAAGAAAAAAAAGGAAAAGCCGGTACGGGTGTGGAACACCCTAGAATCAAGGGGTGGGTCCCTAACTTGACCCCGGGAGTCGTCACTTAACATTCTCAGGATTGGTGACCTGGTGGTCCCTTCAGGGACAAATAACTAAGAATGTAACTATCTATGAACCTATTTAAATCAAAAAATAATGTTCTTCTATAGTCGATACCCATAAAAGTAGTGTTTGAAAAGAATTTTACTAGAAAGTTAAAAGAGTTCGTTTATGGATTCGTACTTGAAGACTATATATTAAAAACTATATACATGATTTTATACTAATATGTATATATAATAAATAGTCTAGGGAAAAGGGCTTCACTTTCCCTTAATGAGACAATATAAAAGTTAGTGTACTCTCAACGACTCAGAGGTATAAGAACAGTCACGAACTAAAACAGTCAGTAAAAGTAAAATCGGTTAGTACACACCCACTTCAAAAGTAAGATTTTTCGTAAAAATTTCAGAGAATTGTGAATAACTGTCTGTTACTATCTTATTAGATTTCTTAGTATTAACTAACTTGTTTCACAGAATCCTTCTTGTCAGTTTCCTAATAAGTTTCATAATGGAAACTAAGAACCCCGAAGGGTCCACTGAGTCACCATTTCTTAGGTGGACGTTACGTCCTCTGCACTCAACCTAGGGACCCAACCCTTCTGGGGGACCTCTTCCTTTATCGTTGGGTGAGGTCATAGGAACGGACTCTTTACGGTACCTATCTCCTCAGACCACCCGATGTCAGGTACCCCAGCGTTTCTCAGTCTGTGCTGACTCGTGCGTACGCTCGTGTGTGTGTGTGTGTGTGTCCTTACTATTAGCCTCCTAATGGAAACTACGTGAGTCAGGTTGATGATTGACGTACTGGAACCCGCTCAATGTATACAGAGTCAAAGAACAAAACACTTCACTGGGGTAGTACCTGGGTGGGTGGGGTTTGGTTGGTCCAAACAATACGACTAATTTACTTTTATAGGTACTCTCTGAATTTTCCCGAGAACAGAGTGTAGTGAGTAAGTTATGTAGAGTTTATTATTCAAACTTTTTGATCCTGATAGTCATCACGAAGGATGTCATTCCGGTCTTAGATACTGATTGAACCGTGTTCTTTGTAAATTATAGGACCTTCACTATAATCTAAAACGGCCCCATACTTAGTGAGTAAAACAAAAAGACCTTACAGTTAAAGACGATAAAAAAACTTTTGGTATACAGTGATAGCTTTCTTAGTATGGAGTTCAAAGTCCGAGAAAGTCATGCCTTATACTGAGTAATGAAACTTGAAAAAATAAAAATTACTGTTTAATATTAGTAAGTAGAGATAATGAATTTTTGCAAAACAGACTGATATCCATCTCTATAGTTTACTCCGAGTAATTCTGGGAGAAAGTAAAACCTTCTTCATTTCAAATGTGATACTGTAAATCATCTATTTTACTCCTCTAAGACCACAAAGTTTCTGTTTTTCCTAGGGATCGAAAAGTGACATTAATACTAACACTAGAAAGAGGTGAAAACAAAAGGTTGTAGTCAAAATACTCTATAGGATATTTACTGAAATAAAACATGACTTTAGGTACGTAGGCACAAGTCACCGTATTAAAGTCCGATATACATACAATGGAGATGAGATATTTTTACGTCAAAGAAAAAACAACAAAAAACAATGACCAATAAAAAAAGGGGGGAATCTTAATACCCAGCAACGGAATTTATAAATTTTAAAAGTTGTTTACGTAGGATGTTTAATTAGTTCATTAACTTTGAGGTTGTAGATAAAAAAGTGTGGATATGTTTCTTATTTTTGGAGATTTACTTTATTAAAGGTTTTATATAACACTTAATAAATATTTTTATATTCGTAAGGAATACCTTTGACTCTGTGGCTCAAATAACTTTCTGTTAATAACAAAACGAGATTTTTCGACTAAATAGTCATTAAAATTTTAGTATCTTATACTTCTTTTTCACCTATCTTGGTTTGTTTTAATTCAAGTTTTTTATTTTTACATTTTTTTTTCTCTTTTGTTTTATCATAGAATTTGGTTTTATCTCTAACATAGTAATTTTACTTTATTCTAGTACAGAATGTTCATAAAGTCCTCACTCTTCTAAGACCCCAGGTCTGACAGATCGATCGTCGTCTACCTTTTAAATGTGGGTGAAGTTGACCCCGTATTGAAAAAGAGAATGACACGTAAAATGCTTTATATTTGAAAGTGAGTGGTTGAGTTACCGGAAAGGAGTATTACAAATAATACGTAAAGTTTCAGAATGAGAAACCTCTCTTACAACCATACTATAAGTCCCCGTAAAATACCGCGAGTCAAAGGACCTTATAAAACATGATTTGACATCTGACGTATTTCCTAAAAACATTGAGATGTAACAATGAATCAACGAGTGAGTACAGACTGAGACCCTGGGGTACCTGACATCGGACGGTCCGAGGAGACGGGTACCTTAAAGGGTCGTTCTTATGGTCTCACCTAACGACAAAGGATGAGGTCACCTAGAAGGGCTAGGTTCTTAGCTTAGACTCAGGGGACGTAACTATCCTTCTAAGAAATGGTGGCTCGGTGGTCCATTCAGGTTGAGATCCAATCCCTCTTGGCTACAGGACCAATAAAACCCCTTTCCAGAGCAAATACTTACACCGACTCCTGTTAATAATTATTATCGAGGTAAAGTGAGGGTTTACACAGGACCAACTCACTTTTTAGGTACCAGTGGGATGAATACCCAATGGTTACCTTAAAATCGATGCACAATGGGGTCATTGTACACCGAACCCCGGAATAAGGGGGTTTTCACCAGGAACCTGATTGTCGTGTCTCGTGTTAGCAATCTGAGACTCCGGGGTCGGGTCTAGGAACTCAGTCTTAGACGTAAAAATTGTTCTAAGGGTTCACTATGAATTACATTTGATTTTAGATTCTTTGTGATGGACCTTTTTATCCGACTGGACTGTAATCGGAGTTCTGTCAATCAAAAACATTTTATAATATTTATAGACATATACTTTATGGTTTGTTTTGTCTTTCAACTGATTTTGTTTCTTTTATTGCAGTTAGAAAAAGAATGGAAAGTAAACGTTAATCTAACGAAAGGAGTAAACGTTAATCTAACAATTAATTGTATCGCAATTTTTGATGAGAGATATAGAAATCTTAGATTGAAACGAAAGTAAAATTAACGAATTACACAGTTTTTACGCTGACTCAGTATATAAATAAATATATTTAAAATAATCTATTGACACTTGGATTTTAGACACAATGAATGAGTACCATCCTTTATTGTACTGATTGTAGGTACTATAGGGGGGTTAAGAGACGTTGAAGAGAATCTACATTGACGAAAAGACTTAAACATTTTTAGTTGAAGAGTAGGCAGTATGTAAACGGAGAGAGGGACCGTTATAGCTCGAAAGAATTAATGATACATATACTATAGAAACATATCTATATATATCAATTGATCGACTCGTTTCAGAAGGTAAAACGAAACGAAGTCACCTTAGAACCGATGACGTGACCGTACTTTTAAAATCTTAGTTGAATGGTTAATGGTATTTTTATTTAGACACAAAATTGAACCTTACGGAATTTATGTATGTAGTTAAAAACAACGAATTTGGTACTTGTACCGTCTGGAAAGATAGATCAATACACGGAGTTATAAATAAATTGTTTCGAAATCATAAAAAAGAATCTCCAGACGTGTAGATAATCGAAACAAAGACACATCAAGGGAAAACCACAATGGTATTTAACTTAGAAACTTACAATAAAATACTTTCTTAAAGTTACTATAAATTTTTATATTAACTAAACGTATACAAGTAAAACATATACCAATAGATTGGGAAAATAATTACGATCTTTAAATTGTATCTAACTCTAAAAGACAAGTATGTTACTATAGTAGTCGTTAATCACTGATGAAAGTAGAAAACGAAGGGTTCTCAGGCAGACGTCACGTCCTCTAGACCCAAGTTAGGGACCCAACCCTTCTAGGGGACCTTTTCCCTTTCCGATAGGTGAGGTCATAAGACCGGACCTCTTAAGCTACCTGTGTCAGGTATCCCATCGTTTCTCAGTCTGTGCTGACTTGCTGAAAGTGAAGTGAGGTAGAAAACATTAGAAAAACGTAGTTTAAAGAACTATAAACGGAAATAAGGACTTACTGTAACGAGTTTTAAAAATTATTTGTAGTACTGACCTGGTAGGAAAAAAATAAGACTTAGAGTTTTTCTTTCTAAAGTTCTAAAGTAGTCACATTATGATTTCCCTTTCAAAAGTCACAAAGTGTTTATACCATGCATAACGTCAAAGGACATTTATTGTCAATATTTCAATTCTTTTAAGAGAAGATAATGGGTAAAAATTTTTAAAGTAGTATTTAACAGAAAAGTAGATAAATTTACCAATGTATAAGGAAAAAGGGATTATAATCTTACTCTATTTGGACAATTAAATAAAAGATTACAATTTGTAATGTGAAGACATCGTTTGGCGAAGAACTAGTACTATTTAATATTAAAAAAGACTTAATATAAACTATTACATAATATTAAAATTTATACAAATATACACTATAACTACACGTATAAAGGAAAAAGGATAAAAACAACAGTCTAAAACCATCGTTCCAATATTTATGGAGGTTTTTATTTAACCCTTTATAATGGTGAAAAAGACTAGAAACTCAAATGAACGGGTACAAAGATTATTAAGAGGACTGACTAAACTTATATCTCTAAAGAAACACCCGTCTAGAAGAAGATGAAGAAATTAAAAAAGTCCTCGATCCTAATAAACCCATAAAGTAATGGACTTAGTAAAAATCATTCAAGATAAAAAACACACCCATAAAAGATTTTAAGAGTTGGAAATATATGAAACCTTATTTTCATAGAGTATCATAGTTTTATGACGTAGATAAATACACGAAGAGAAAATAAGGAAATTAGATAAACTCGGAAAAAGAAGGACAGGAGTAATCAGACTAATTTCTAAATAGTTAAAATGACAGGAGAATCTAACGGTTGAAACCCCATAAAAGGAGGAGAAAAAATTTTTCACATAAAATATCTTGATAGATTTTGGGTCTTGTACATAATTTTATTGGGACATAGTGGTCTTTAAATACAGAAACAAAAAGAATTGAACTATACACGAGCATAAAGAGTTAAACATTTTTATAATCCACTTTTTAGATTTAAATAATTTTGAACCTTTCCGTTAATTTAACAATTTATTACCATACGAACTCTTTAATTAGAGAGAGTTTCTCTGAGAGTACGGTTTCTCACGAGTTCGATGGTGTGTCAACGTGAGTAGAGTGTACGATCGTTTCATTACGAGTTTTAAGAAGTTCAGTCCGAAGTTGTCATGTACTTGGCACTTGAAGGTCTACAAACTCGATCTAAATCCTTTCCGTCTCCTTGATCTCTAGTTTAAGGGTTGTAGGCAACCTAGTAGTTTTTTGTTCTCTCAAGGGGGGGTTTTAGATGAACGAAATAACTGATACGGTTTCTGAAACTGACACACCTGACGTTGTGTTTGACGACTTTTAAGAATTTCTCTACCCTTATGGTCTGGTGGACTGGACGGAGAACTCTTTAGTCATACGTCCAGTCCTTCGTTGTCAATCTTGACCTGTACCTTGTTGTCTGACCAAGGTTTAGTCCTTTCCTCATGCGGTTCCGACATATAACAGTGGGACGAATAAATTGAATATATGTCTCATGTAGTACCCTTTGCGACCTGACCTACTTTGTGTCCGACCTTAGTTCTGACAACCCTCTTTATAGTTATTGGAGTCTATACGTCTACTGTGGTGGGAATACCGTCTTTCACTTCTCCTCGATTTCTTGTATAACTACTTTCCCTTCTCCTCTCACCTTTTCAAATGAAGTTTGAGTTGTAAGCCTTTTGATTCTATCACCGTAGACCAGGGTAGTGAAGTACCGTTTATCTACCCCTTTGTCACCTTTGTCTCTGTCTAAAATTAAACCCCCCGAGGTTTTAGTGACGTCTACCACTGACGTCGGTACTTTAATTTTCTGTGAACGGAGAACCTTCTTTTTCATACTGGTTCGATCTGTCGTATAATTTTTCGTCTCTGTAAGGAAACGGTTGTTTCTAGACAGATCAGTTTCGATACCAAAAAGATCATCAGTACATACCTACACTCTCAACCTGATATTTCTTTCGACTCGTGACTTCTTAACTACGGAATCTTAACACCACAACCTCTTCTGAGAACTCTCAGGGAACCTGACGTTCCTCTAGGTTGGTCAGGTAGGTTTACTTTAGTCAGGACTTACAAGTAATCTTCCTGACTACGACTTCGACTTTGAGGCTACTAAACCGGTGGACTACACTTCTTGACTGAGTGACCTTTTCTGGGACTACGACCCTTTCTAACTTCCGTCCTCCTCTTCCCTTACTGTCTCCTGGTGCTCTACCAACCTACCGTAGTCGCTGAGTTACCTGTGCTCAAACTCATTTGACACCCTCAACCACTACCTGTCCCTCCGGACCACACGACGTCAGGTACCCCAGCGTTCCTAAGTCTGTGTCGACTCGTAGACTTGACTTGACTCTTTATTCAGAGAGAGTTGATCGTCCTCCAAGATCTTTACAAATTTTTAGATTTTGGATAAAAAATTAGGAATTTCTTACTTAATTTTTAAAAAACATAACGTTTAAAGTTCTCAGGTAAAATGAAGTGAGCTGATGTTAAATAACTGATACATTAGAATGTGACACATGTGACGTTATCTTGGTATATTACACAAGTGGTTTCGTAAAAATAAAACGAAGACATGGATATTAATACAGTGTATGGTTCCCGGGGAAAATTAGTACCCTCCGACAAACTGATCAAGACCGGTTTTCGTACATATACATTAAAGACATACAATGTCGAAACAAACCAGAAATTTCTGAGAATTCACTGAAAGGTGTGCAAAAGAGAGAATGATTACGGTGACCTATACCCCCTGAAGTCACAGAACCTTTGTGTCCTAGGGTCTAAGGACTCAGTATGCAACCTCCTCCAGACCGAATTACTGGACAAGTTTCATGAAAAATTTTTTTAATAACTGAGAAAAATAATGGACTGAATGGCAACTCTGTTAGATATTGTTCTTCTCTCATATAATCGTGTACAAGTTTGATGAAACTGGACATTACACACCGTCTATATTTGGAAAGGACTCTATTTGGTGACTATGAAGTATTACGTTGACAATTGGGGGATGCACGATAAATAAATATAATAAATGGATACATCATCAGTGATGAAACTTAACTCTACGACGACAACCCTTTTTCATTAAATGTATCGTAAACAATATCGGTTGTATATTTTACATACCATAATCAGTGGACGTCCACCATTCACTTTTTTTACATGGTCTTGTCTACCGACCTATAAATAAGTGCAATGCAACGACATTTTGTAAATTATTTTGAGAGTGGGTGATATTCAACCTTACCTTTATTACACGGACAAGACATCAAATCCCCTTTTTATACCCTCCACCACGGTATTGTCATATATTACGATTATCGACCGACGAAAACCGTTCCATAACCGACTTTCTCCTTTACTCGGACCATTTTTATAATTGACGAAACTTAAGTCTTGACTTTCTGTTACTTTTTTTTAGGTCTTTTATTTTCGGAACGTATAAAACTTTCTCTAATGAAAATAGGGAGTTTTCAATTTTTTTACCACCTCCACTCCCACCCCTCCAACAACGCCTTCCCCTGCATTTTTCTGGAACTTACAGGTCCCGATTATTGTAAAGAGTTAACATATTCGATAAGTCTCATTTATAATCTAGTTCCACCACCAGAGAGGTCACAAACAAGGTCTAGTGGAGTTTTAGTAGTGGGAATTCAAATTTCTCACTAGGAACACGGTCCTTCAAATCTTTACAGTCGATACACAACGGGGAGCGGTAGATGGAGGTGTCCCTAATTTTGTAGACGACGACGTCGACGACTGGAAATCGTGGGGGACTTTTGACAAGTTCCACCTCTCGTCCTGAGACACGAGACACTTTTTGATCGTCTTGTACAGAAGTCCATCTATAAAAGTCCTCAGTTAAAATACTCAGGTTAAGAACACAGAGGAGTGTGGATCTTTTCGTGATTGTAGGAAGTACCACTACTGAGAAAGAGTACTGATCGTCTTTGAAAGACGTTTTTATACGTGAACTGACGTACATGAAGAGGAAGTGGTTTTAGTGCATATATACCTGGAAGAGGGTTTGGAGAAACCTCGTCCGATAGACTCCACGACAAAGGACTCGATATCGGGAGTCCGAGGGTTATTTTGAACTGAGTGTTGAGATTACAACACGTAAAAAAACTTCAGTTGTCTTTATTCGATATGTGTCATATAACTAATAAATCAACCTACTAATTACTAGTAGGACGTATAAGTCATTATTTAAGGTTAGATAATTGTGCATCTTGATCAGAAAGAGAGGTAAAAGACCAAGACTGAGGATACCTTAGACTAAATAAAGAAGTCGACTGTAGAATGACGAATTAGTCTCTGAGTTGTATACTACAGTTTATGGTCTTTTTCATAAAGATCCTTCTGTGACTCATAGTTTTACCACTTTATTAACCCTCTCTTCCCTTCCCTAATACACTCGGCCTAATCATTATATTCACACGATTTAAAACTAGAGTCATTATTCTTAATTCAACCTATTATAAATTATATCTTTCGATCCTTTATACTAATATTCCTTTAACAAATCTTAATAACTCCATTTCGGTCCTTTTTTTTTCACTTTTAGAAAAACCCCACTTTAACCTTCACCTTAAACCCTGTCAACTGGATATGTAGTTTTATATCCATGTTAAACTCAAAATTTGCTACATGAAATAAAAGTTTTGTTTATTATTCATTCATTTATTTATACATTGTTTTTGTTTCACCGTGATAAAACGTACACCCATTCTAAAGTTTTTGTAAAATACTCTCATCTAATATTTCCTAGGTAAAAAAACAACAACTACACCTGGTAAAGATTTCAGTCCAACGGGTCCACCGAGTCACCATTTCTTAGTCAGACGGCTACGTCCTCTACGTCCCCTGTGTCCAAACTAGGGACCCAACCCTTCTAGGGGACCTCTTCCCTTACCGATAGACGAGGTCATAAGAACGGACCTCTTAAGGTACCTGTCTCCTCGGACCTCCCGAACAGTGTTTTTCAATCTGTGATGACTCGTGTGTGTGTGTGTGTGTGTAAACAATTTACACAGACAATTTAAACAATGTCGTAACGAAGAGAAACTACAAAATCGAAAAACCGGTGTACCGTACACCCTAGAATCGAGGGGCTGGTCCTTAGTCGAGAGTGGGAAACGTGACTTTCCACTTCAGAATTGGTGACATGGTGGTCCCTCAGACCACCCAGACAAAACTGCCCAACGTCTTACACTCAAACCTTATACAGTACTTCTTGAATCACATACTATAGTGTAAAACCAACATAGAACTCCTCCTAACCTTGGATTACTTCCTAAAGTTAAATTTGTTCTAATTTAAACGAAAAATTTTTCCAGTGAAACAGTGGAGTTCCTTCTATGAAGCCAGTGATCACGAGATTATCAGAGTAAAACTACCGAGACGCCTGTGCCGAGCCTCAGGTCAGGACGAACACAAACGAAGGAAGACGACGTCGAAGAGAGGAGAAGCAAATAAGAGAATCATTGTGACCTCGACTTTGGAACGATTGAACGGTGTGTAAGACCCTTTTGGACCTCGGAAAGATTTAAGTCTCTGAACCGTTTAAATGAGACGTTTTTCAGTCTGTCATTTATAAATTCCTAAACCTTTACTTCACAAATTACGAGACCGCACAAGTTGAGAAACGTTGGGGTACCTGACATCGGGCGGTCCGAGGAGACAGGTACCCTAAGAGGTCCGTTCTTATGACCTCACCCATCGGCAAGGGAAGAGGTCCCCTATAACGACTGGGTCCCTAGCTTGGACCCTGAGAACGTAATGTTCGTCTAAGAAATGGGAGACTCGGTGGTCCCTTCGGGTTCCTAAACCTTCGGTGTACATTTGAAATAGTGTATGAGATAGAGGGGGAAGGGTAGTGTGCGCGGGACGTGGTGGGGGGGGGCGTGG